>VDFB02109799.1:208051-233058 GCA_007258455.2 Sequoia sempervirens
GGTAGAGGGTTTAAGGGTTAAGGGTTTAATGTTAAGGGTAGAGGGAGAGATATAGAGGGAGTGAATGAGAGAGAGACTTGAGAGAGGGAGAGGGGGTAGGAGAGAGAGACTTGAGAGAGAGAGAGAGTAGAGGGTAAAGGGTTTAAGGGTTTAGGGTTAAGGGTAGAGGGGAGAGAGATAAAGGGAGTCGGTGAAAGAGAGGGAGAGAAGGAGTGGGAGAGAGATAGAGGGTAGAGGGGAGAGAGATAGGAGTGATTGAGTGAGAGACTTGGGAGAGAGAGAGGGAGAGATAATATTTAAATATTTTATATATTAGTAATATTAATTAGTTATATAATAATTTATATATTAGTAATATATATATTTATACATTAACTAAAATATAGAAATAATATTTAAATATTATACATAATAATATAATATATTATATATTATACATAATTTCGTAAGAAATTAACCCTAAATTGTATATTATATATTAAATTATAAACTATATTGTATATTCTAAACTAGATATATTAAAATAAACAATAAACTATTTATTGCATTTTTTAAATCATATATTATAAACTATATTACATTTTTTAAAATCATATATAGAATATATCGGATATCCGATTAGATTAGATATCCGATTCAAATCGGATATCCGTTTTATTTTTGACACAAACCTTATTGTCTAGGGGTTAGCCGTGGGCTTGCTTTGGAATTTGGCTAGGACATGCCAATCTTAAGAAGTCAACGCAAAAAATGTGTTTAACAACTTACCTTGTTTTTCTAGACTTCACCCATGTGGTTGATGACCTTTTTTTTACCCAAAATGAATGAAACAAAAAAGGGTTTCTAAAGTAGATTCTCAGCGTTCCACCAATATAAATTATGCTTTACTTTGAATTTAATAAATAATTATTATTCATTTTCTATTAGAATTACGACTAAAGTCCTGATTGATAGGCTAATTGAAAAATATCTATAGCTTTCAAAAGATATCACATTTTTTGAATCCAAAACATGCACCACATTCTATGCTTCGCATAATATAAGGTTAAAAAAAATTGAATTTCATGAAGTTTTGACCAAGTTAAGGTGCTCAGACATACGAGTTTTTATATTTTTTAAAAATTGTAATAAAAAAATCATAATTAATTATTTACTTGGAAAAAAATTACAAAAAAATATGCATCACATCGAGACATGAGTCCTCTACTTATATCTAAAATAGTATCATTTTATTGTGGTTAGGGTGGTCAGACAAACACCTACTTATTTTTTCCCTGAAATTTAAGTACTATTGAATTGAAATTTCAAATTTTCACCAAATAGATTTAAAAAAAAAAAACCTAGTAGTTTAGAAACTATATTCAATTTGCTACAGATTCTATTCTTACATATTTTTGAAATAATATAGATAATTTATTCAAATTTTTACATCAAGTTGCCTAACTTTGATTTTTCTGAATTTTCATCGGCACTTAAGGGCTTGTTTTTTCCATAATGATCCTGCACATACCCATGATCTAGATAATTAGAAAAGTGTAGAGAAAATACTAGTTTCTAGGGGGGTTCAAACATTGACTTGCCAATTGTAGGTTATTTGAAGCTTCTTGGAGAAATTTTGAGCTCACCATTGAGTCCAAAGTAGTTGAGAAAGTCAGATTTGTCTTTTATTTCATCTGAATCGAACACTAAAGGTCAAATCTACAAGAATTTGAAGCAAAAGGTTCATTGCCAAATTTAGCAAATAATTTCCATTTCAAATCATTTTGGGTCAAATCTGACCCTGCCGTCATGTTCAGAAGGCCTGAAAAAACTAAAATCGACTATTAATTTGTTAATTTTAGTTGAGTTTGCAAAAAAAAAAACATTTTTTTTTGGTTGGGAGCCATATATCGCCTCCATGAACGTACCAATATAAGAGAAAAAAATCTCAAATTTCTACATTCGAACTTTTCGTAAAATTTTATAAAATAATTTTAAAAAATTAATGGGGGTACATGGGTACTGCATAAGGCCCTACACCCCCCATAAAGATAGGGATCCATGGGGTTTTTTGCCCTTTAATGGGTCACCATAAAGCTTTTAAAAAGAAAGTTTTCATTTACTATCAACATTTTAAACCCTCTACGTGGGAAGTGGGAGAGGCAGGCTACACCCCGCCTTTCCCCTACCTCCACCCTCCCACTAACTTTTTTTTTTAAATTCTTTAAAAAAATATTTTTCTTAACTTTTTAATTAAAGTTTTCAAGTATTCATAAAGTTTTTTAATTAAGATTTTTTAAAATATATTTTATAATTAAATTTCTTAAATATAGTTTTTAATTATTTTAATAAATAAAAGTTTTAAAAGTTTTCTTTAATAATTTTCTATTAAAGTTTTTTTTTTAATTGTTAATTAATTTTTAATAAAGCTTTTAATAAAAATGTATTTTTCTTTATTAATGTTTTTAATAAAAAAATTCAATAATGTTTTTTAATTAAGTTTTTTAGAAAAACAAATTTCTCTTTCATAAATAATATTGGAAAACTTTTTTTTTCTGATTGACCACTGAGCTTTGTATTGTACCATTTGTAGTGTTCTTCCACCCAATAGCCAACAAGGGCCAATTGTTCCTGACATTATTGTGACATCTCAATTAAAGGGAATATTTACCAATCACATCTGGTTGTCAATTTCAGAGTTGATTTTTGTTTGGCTTGTTCATCAAAGTTTTTAGATTTGTATTATTGATGTTGTCCAAATAACTCCTGTATGTAAAAGATGTTGTAAATGCACTAAAATAAAGTGTCAAAATCTTGTCACTTTAGTGTAATATGTCAAAACTTTCATATTGCAAGCTTCTTAGGATTGATCTATGTATCAAGTGTCATTTCCTATATACAAATTGAATGCAATGGCTGGCTATCCATGCATTTCAATGTGATGGACTAGATACAATATAGACGATCATGTTATGGAAGCAAGATCCTTGTATTTAGAGGGCCAGGTTCTACATCCAGAGACTTGGTACTTGTATTTTCAACTAACTTTTAGTTGAGTAGTGTCCAAAATCGGTGATACTCATACAAACTATGTACCAAATCTATAATTTTGAGCATTCAAGAGTATCCAGTTGATACTCATATAGTGGTCTCTTTGATTTTGATCTTATTCTTGTTGTAGTGTGGGATTCATCAATAGTTCTTCATCATTTGACATATTTTGGAGTGGTATTTGGAGGAGTTACCATCATCTTTGGTTGATGCTCTACATCAGTCTTCATATTATTCAACATTGTCACCTTCTTCAATTAAGATTGGGACTTCTGAAATTGTGAGATTTGAGTGGACAGAGACTTATTCCTTTTAGGAATGGGAATATATCTTGTATGTATCATTTTCTTCCTAATGGGAGGAACTTTGTTCGACGATCTTGGATCATCTTCAAATTTTTGGGTCTAGCATCCACCATCAATGCAACATATTGTACATTTAGGGGGGGGTTCACTTGACCTTCTCTATTCATTATCTCTTATGGGGGAACTTTTTCCTCACATGGGGTTTTGTCCTTCACATTCTATTAAAAGCATTTTCACTATTTTTTTCTCTTTTGGAGAGGAGTTTTTTCTCACTAGGTTTTCTCCTTTTCTCCATTTGTGAGAGATTTATATGTACATGGGTACCTCATCAGGCCTAGTAGTCCTTTTTGCAGAACCTTCGTCGCCCACTAAGCCAGTACTTGACATTCATCTAACTTATTCAACTAGAATAATCTCTCCTTCAAGCTCTTTGTGTCACCCAGTTTGTTTTCTACTGCAATCCATAAACTTGGCACCATGTACTCTGTCGGTACTACAACTTCCTGACCATACATGAGTTGGAAAGGCATGTGTCCGATTGTTACTTTGTAAGTTATACAGTACGCCCACAATATGACTGGTAGTCTTTCCTCCCAGTTAGCTTCTTCAATGCCACAAGATTTATGGATGACTAATACAAGTACTTTTTTGGTTGATTCTGCTTCGTCATTCGCTCTTGGGTAGTATAGGCTTGAGAGGTTGTGTATAATCTTGAACTTTGTCGTCATTAGTTAGATGATGTGATTCACGTAGTGACCTCCCCTATCACTTGTAATCTAAATTGGTATTTTGTACCTTGTAACAATATGCTTGTACATGAACATTGTCGTACTAATTGCAGTATTGTCGGGCAATTCTCGGGCCTCTACCCACTTCATTAGGTACTTTATAGTGAAAACTATGTATTTGCACCTATGTTGTTAACTAACCTTCAGTGGCCTATCAAGTTCCCACCATTCGAATAGCTCTTGAGGTTGTGACAGAAATAGTGGCATAAAGTCCCTCTTCAAAGGTTTACCAACCCTCTAGCATGTATCGCACCCTACCACCCATTCATGTGCATAAGTGTGAATGGTCAGCCACCAGAGGCCTGCCAATAAAACCTTTCTTGGTGTGGCATTGGGCTCCATGTGTCCTCCTTCCAGTCCCTCATGTGCTTCCTTCAACACTCCTAGGATCTCTTCCTCCATGACGTATCGTCGAAGCACCTAATCAGGTCCCATCTTGTACAACAACCCATTGATGAGTTGGAAGGTCTTTCTCTTCAATACCAACTTTTGTTGTTTTGTCAGTGGCATGTCCCTTGGGAACAACGATGTTGATAGGTACTCCCCAATTTTATTGTATCATGGGGGTAGTGCCACTATTTGAAATAGATGTGCATTAGGGAAGTCTTTATTTACATTGTCGGGTGGTTTGCCGAACCATACTCTAGACAGTTGATCCACGATGACATGACTCTTCCCTAGATGTACAATGATGGTAAATATAAACTCTTGCAAGAGTAGCAACCATCGACTTACCCTCCCTTGAATGATTGGCTTGTTCACCAGGTACATCAATGCTTGATGATCCACATAAAATGTGAAGGGGGTCACCAGTAGGTAGTGCCTAAACTTTTTTACATCATACACCATTACTAAGGCTTCCCTCTTTGTTGTACTATATTTTTTCTCCATTTTGGACAATAGCCGGCTGGCGAAGTACACCGGATGATCTAATCCTTGAGTACCCACTTGTGCTAGTGTTGCTACAATTTCAAATTTTGAGGCATCCACGTGTACGTGAAACTCCTTGCTCTAGTCCAGGTAGACTGAGATTGGTGAATTGATCATCCATACCTTTAATTCCTTGAAGGTCGCTTCTTGTGCTTCATTCCACTCAAATAGTTTCCCCTTCCTTGTGAGTATGTCTAATGGATATGATATCTGGGAAAAGTTCTTTATGAACCATCTATAATATCTGATGTGATTGAGGAATGACTTCACTCCCGTGATGTTCTAAGGCGTTTTTGTCTACATGATCACTTGGATTTTGTCAGGATCGGTCTTCAGTCCCACCTTACAGACTATATGTACAAGAAGTTTCCCTTGGGGTACCATGAACTGACACTTCTTGGGGTTGAGTGCCAACCGAGCTGCTCTACAATGTTCCATACATTTCTGAAGGGCCTTCATATGTGTTTGTTTATTGTTGAAAATGGACAAGTCATCCAAAAATGCTTTGAGGTTCCCTACATACATCTTATCAAATATATGTAGGATGATCCTCTGGAATGTTGTTGGAGTGTTGCACAAACCAAATGGCATCCAATTATATGCATACACTCCATCTTCAACAATGAACATTGTTTTGAGTTTATCCTCCTCAGCTATGCTTATTTAACTGTACCTTGAAAACCCATCAAGGAATGAGTATGTCTCGTGACCCACTACTTCCTCCAATATTGAATCAATGAATGGGATCGAGAAGGAATCTTTTATCATCACTGCATTGAGGCTTCAGAAGTCTACGCATATGTGGATTTGCTCTGATTCTTTCTTCAATGATATCATGATTGGTGACACCCAGTCACTCACTTCTACCTTGAATATGATTCTAGCCTCAAGCATCTTTTCAATTTCTTGTTGTACCTTTGTGGTGTAATTTTTGTTCATCTGGTACAGTCTCTTTCATATGGGTTTTTCTCCTAGTACAAATGGAATTTTGTGTACGCACAACTCCAAAGGTACACCCTTCAAGCCCTTGTATGTCCATGTGAAGGCATCCTTATATTCTATGAAAATATTAAACACGGTTGCTTTTAGTACAAGGTTCCAATCATCTCCCACTAGGATCATATGGGGATTATCTTCTTCCCCAAGGTTGACCTTCTTTATGTTTGGTTCCTCATACTTGATCACTTTATCTTTCGAAGTGATGTACTGGTGTTTCATCTACTCTGGCCACTCCTTTATATTCTCCATACTTTAGAGGGAATGTTTAGCTTGTTGATGCTTTGTCTTCCCCCATCCCTTCATCTTTGACTTGTAGCATGTTGCAGTCTTGTTGAAAAACTTCATAGTCCTTCATTTTCCAGTAGAGCAGTCCATTAAATGAATTTGTCTCATCCTCTAAGCACTCATGGAGGTCTAAAATTCCTTCATCATTTGGCTCTATGGTTCCTCCATCTTTCTCCATTCTACCTCCTTTCTCTGATTCTAGATTCGACAATGCCAATTATTTGTTGACTGCTTGATTCCTCAGGTCGATTACGTACTTCCTCCCATTGCTCTCTATGGACAACATGTTTCTTTTCCAATTGTGATTTTCCCTAGCTGCCACCAACCACCCTCTTTTGAGAAACACATCATACAGATTCCTCTGTAGTGTGATGATTATGAAGTTTAGCAAGAATTGTTGTGTCCCAATCATCACTTTTTGTGCCATCAGTGTTCCCAATAGTTTGATGTCATGTTAATCGACGCCCACAAGTTGGAATATCAATGGCTAGAGTGTTGGCTTTTTGAGACTTTTCCATGTGTCTTTAGCTAGTACGTAGAATCCCGATCCTCAATTAACAATGGTGTTTGTCATGATTTTCCCTCCAATTTCTATTTGGATGACCGTTGGCATCTTCCCAATGTTTTCCATAAACAATATTAGGTTGATGGTTTGTTCACCATATGGTGGTGGTTCTGGTACCAATTCTTTCCTCCAGTCCTCCAATCACTGGTGTTTTCCATCCCCGACAATGTTCATGATAACCAGTCCCAACTGTGGAAAAGTCTAGAGAATGTCAGTCACTTTTATCAGTACGGTGGTCTATAGTACCCGCCATACAATGTTGGTTTCTACCTCTGACCACCGAGAGGTGCCTGGGTTCTCTAGAGGTGTTTTGTTTTCCTTCATCATCACTAGTTCCACTTCTTCTTTTGCTTCCCTCATTCTTTGCTTTTCTATACGTGGATGTAGGTAGGTGGTCTTCTTTGCTTGTGCTCTAGTGATAGCTAGTACCTGTTGCTCCTCCACCTCTAGCATGTAGATGCCTTTTTGCTTGGGGAATTCGTTGTCTTCATGGTCACCTAGTCCACACCACTTGGACAATCTTCCCCCCAAACCTTGACCGTTGTGGAATTCCTTGGTGAAGTGGCCCCATTTGTTACACTTCTAGCATTGTATCATGGGCCTTCCTTTACCTTCGTGGCATATCTTACTTTGTGGGGTACTATTATTGCTCCTCCGATTATTTTAGTACCCTCTAGGGGAAGCGTTAGATTAGTTCTAGGGTTTTGATGGTGTGTTTGGTGGTGTTGATGGTTCTCCTTGAGCGATGATTACTTGTGCACTTCTTGCTTTTAAGTTGAATGAGAATTCCTTAACGAAATGTCCCATCACTTGGAAAATATCACAAAATAGCTTCTTTAGGTAGTTTTCTATTGTGTGACCTTCCCAATTGCAATCCGTACACAATTATCTAGCTTCCTTCATGCTCTCCTTATCGACCTTTAATTCTTTCGTCATTCTTATCATATCCTTTCAAAGTGCTTGCACCATTTTTGACACTGTCACTGTTATCCGTACTCTCCTCATTGTCCATCTTCCGTTTTCCTCTAGAGGATTTTTTTTTTGCTCTCTATATCCATTGATCGATTGTACACTTTGGCGTATGATTATGGAAGTATGACTTTCATTTTTTTCCTCAGCAACGAAAGCAAGCCTTCAATGAACCATCACTTCTTTAGCCCATTAGTCAACTAGGCCTCTAGTTTCCCCAACAAGTCTTTGAGTCTCTGATTAAAGGTATGCACATTCTCGTGGTTCCCTTGCTTTGTATTATAGATTTCTGCTATAATTTCACTATCATTCCTAAGGAGTTTGAAATCATCTTGGAATGCCTTATTGAGTAATCTCCATGATGCCCTATGTACTTGGTCTAGTTTTGTGTACCAGTCGATGAGATTGTCTCTCAACACACTAGAAATGATTTCAAACAATAGTCCACATCATCTTGTATGTTGGATATCCAAATCATCTTGCACATATTGTAGTGTCGTACTAGATCTTCTGACCCGTTCCTCATAATTTTTGGCAGCTTCTTCCCCTCGGATGGTGGAGTCACCATCCTTCCTAATGCCCTCCTTGTGTGTTGGACTTGACTAAACTAGTTCTTCCGCCATGCCCCAATACATCACTTTCACTCTCGGCCACGTACGAGTCTCCCCCACATCCTTTGTCAACGTCCTCTACACCTCAAGTCTCTTGGGGTTTGTTACGATACTCCATCTGCCCTGGGGTCTTACGCTCAGATCTTCTAGTCCTTGGCCCTTCGTCATCATCTAATATGGATAACTCCTAAATGTTTGGATACTGCTCTCGAGTTCCTCACTTAGTTCATTTTAATTTTCATTAATTTTTTCATCTTTCTATGCATGATGTCCTGAAGGGTCCATCATCGCTTTCCTCGGCAAGATTTTGGTGTGATCTTATGATAGATTGGTCTATTTCATTAAGGTTTTGGTGTGCTCTTGTAATGGATTGATTTATTTCAGTTATATCTTCATTGATTTCTTTATAAATTTGCTTTAGCCTTCATCATTGGTTTTCTTGCTCTTGTAACCTGAGTGATCGCCAAACCTTTTCTTCCTGTGTTTCTTGCCTAATCAGTACTTGGTTCTTATCCTTATTAGACTGTACAAGCATTGAAGGTTGGTCATATGATCATTGGTTGTCAGGAGTACGTCTTTGACTAGTATCTCATTCATCCTCTTCCTTCTTGGTTCTCTCCTTGTACCACTACAATATATGTTTCCTTTGACGTTCCTAGTTGCTCTCCACTTGAAGATCTTGCAAGATGATGAAATGGTGAGCCAACAACCTTACAAGTTGGTTGAGGAGATGATCGACCTCGTCATTAACTTGCAATCTATCCCAAATGAATGCCTAAGGGATCTCTCACTTGAGAGCTTCCCTCTATATGTGATCCCTTAACGATATGTCCCACAGGTTCACCAAATATTGTGTCAAATTGTCTTCCCGTTCTTCGTTTGTTTGTACAGGTTCCTCCGTCAATCAACTCATCATGACACCATTCTACCATCAGATGATTTCCCCAAGTAATATTAAAGGAAACAATGCCAAATGTTTACTCACTGGGTACTTACAATGTACTATGAGAGTAAATAGGAATCGATAGAACATAGACAAGTATGAATAGTCATGAAAACATATTGCACATCAAAATAATACTTCTTTTATTATTCATGGTAACCAAGTACGATTAGTTTTACTAGAACGTAACATCATAATGTAACAACATGTAACATAATATCATAAGTACCAACATAATGTCTCCTGACTATATCAACTCAAGTACAAATAGTCGCTGGCAGTGCTTGAGGATCCAATTGCCACGACGCTTCATGACAACAACTAATAACTAGTCGAGGAATTAGTCTTCCCAAAACAACATGCACAAAAGTATATGAACTATTATAGACTAACTATAGTCTTATTTAAATATAATTAATTGCGGCCGACTATGACCAACTACAAATTGATCATCTTTCATTCTATAAGCATTCAAGGAGTAAATAATAGTAAAACAATTCAACTTGGTGCATTAAAATAAGTAACAATATATACATCAATATATGTTTCTCACCTTTTTGTGTCAATATTTTACACACATTTTTGGAGGTTGACCTAGGTGAACATGTCTCCTTGCAACATAATGACAAGCCTCAAAAATATTTTTAAATATTACTAGTCTCAAATTAAAAAAAATAGCAAAGCAAACCAAGACCAATCAAGCAAGTTGTAGAGTAGTACACAATGAGTAAGATCAAATCTATGTGCAAAGAATAGACTACTATATGCATAAAAGGACGCTAATTTGTGGAATTTACCCTCTATCAAGTTAAGTTCCAATATAAAATCTAAATCATTACACTAACAAATAGATAGCATTTTTAGGTTAAATATTATTTAGAATTCATAAACATATTAGAGATCATTCATTCTTCAGTCATAGAGATAAGCACCTATGTCCATTCCATTTAATTTTATAGAATAGACTTTAATTTTACAATACATAATCCTACTACTCCTACTAGTGTCCCACTACATAGATTCTACCCCTTTTTTACTTAATCTCCTCCCTATAGTCTGTGTCCTAGATATACCCCTCTTGAGATACCTATAACCCAAATGATGTATGACACTAATATGACTCTTTCATCTACCATTACCTCATGTACCCATGCCTCTTCTACATCTCAGCTTCTGATGAAAGGCAGGCAACGGGGTGGGTGGGTGGCAATAGGGAGGTCGGTGGGGTCCGCCTCAGGTACTATATCTAATAACTTACATTACCCCAATTACCCTCTCCTCTTCATTGGAATTGAAATGGCTATAAATTCATCTCCCCCTCTTACTTTACACATCTGCTTTAGAAATCAACATGAGACATTTATTCAAACTCAAGAATTTTCATTTCAAGTACATATATGTTTCCCAACCATGTTGAATAAGTCTATGTGCATTACTTAGGTGAATGGGGGGAAATAATTTGTATGTCTTATACGACTTACTCTCCTATTCTAGAGTAGTAATTTGTTTCCCAATTCTATCATACTCTCTTGTATTGATGTTAGGGCTCAATTAGTATTGCTTAAGTTTCTTTATTTTTATGCACTCAAGTATCAACCATACCTTGATCCAAGCTAGATTTTTTTGATATATTATAATACTTTATAGATCAAGACCCACGTCTTCCTCTATGCCCTTTCTATCAAGCCACATACCCCCTATTCGCTACTAATTCCTAATGAAGCACTGTAACACTTTAGGGGACATTATCAATAAACACAACTGTTTCAATGACCTCCATTTTTCTATCTTAGTTATTTAATCAAGATAGAAATGATTGCATCTTCTCAATATGAAATCTCTCTTCTATTGTATTATATTATTTTCATTATTTTTTAATAAACTTTAGTATTTTTTCAAAAGGTAATAACCCTTATATTTTCATGTTAATGACCTAATTTTAGTAAAAATAAAAAATAAAATATAAACATAAATTAAAATATTAAAATTTTATATTTTGAAAACTACACTTATAGATTTATAAAAGGGCATTTTATTTTATTTTAAATGTTATTTATATGAGTAGGAATTGTGAGAATATTAAGTTTTTCAATTTTTTCAATTTTTTTTTTATAAATTGGCCTCAAAGTGATGTTACATATGTATCTAGTGGACACTTACAACTAGAAAATTTGTGGCCTAGATCTACTTAGGTAGAATGAATCCAACTAGAACATATTTTTGGCCAAAATTAACTCTTAGCTAGAAATACTTAAATTTAGTTGTGATGTTAAGTTGGCTTGAAATGGGACACAACTATGAACTTTCATCCAAGGTTATCTAATGTATAAGGGACTATATGTGCATAAAGGGGTAGAAAATAGGATTATTGTAAAGCTTCTAAATGATGCAGAACAATGGTGTATAAGGTTGTGATCCAATGGAAATCATATACAAGTTAAGAAAGAAAGAGAATGTGAGATCAATAAGGTGACTACAAAGGCGTTAAAAAATCCATTTACTTTTTCTAATATAGTAATTGAATTAGTCAAGGGAGATGTTGGTGTTTATGATCAATTCAAATTTACTTAAAATTTGGAGTAGGCTTAGGTATCTTGAGCCAAAACAAGAAGGATTACTGAGGCTACATATGGATTCTAGGGAGTTCTTCAGTTGGTTATGTATTTAACAAGCTCTTGGGGACCAAAATCCTCTTGGTGGAGAGGTATGATATATATTCATGTCTTATTTTGATGCTTGATCCATTAAATTCATGTCCTAAGTGTGAATTTTTATTACAAGGATATGAATAATGTTCAAAGGGAGTCCAAGGCATAATATTTTTGTATATTTAGGTTCCTCTCAAACTTCTATATAATTTGAAAAAATTGGAATTACATTTTAATTTCATATGTGAATGTTATATGGATATGAGAAGTTTTTTGTCAAAGATGACAAGTTGTTACAAAAGTCACACAAGATGTTGTTGAAGTTGTATGGGTTGTTGGTGAAGTGATTTTGGTAGTTTTTGACCACTTAAATGATTGTTGGGTTATTTTGGAATCTTATTAAGGTTTTATAATAATATTATGAGGAAATTAAATATCTTACAATCATCCAAATCATAACATAAGCAATTGAAATTTTAATAGAATTAGTATTAAGTTGGAAGTGTTGCAGAAGAGAATGGGGGGTCATGCTCAATCTTTAAGGGAGGATGATATGAATATTTTTCAAGGATGGGAGGTTATCCCTAATATGGATAGTATTTAAAAAGACGTGTCTAATATTAATAGTGAATTTAAGGTTGAAATGGTTACAATGGAGAAGTAGAAATAAGATGTCAATGAAAGAGTCGCCTTTCTAGAGAATAAATTGACGATCATAAAAGATAATCTTAAGCATGTTGTGTAGAGAAAAAAAATTACAATTCAAAATAGTGTGGTTGGAATCAAAATTATTATTAATAATCTTAAAGATATCCATGAAATTTATTTATTCAAAGGATTAACAAAGATGTTGTTGGGGATAAAAGTGGGCATGCTAGGCCTAGCACCAAAACCAGAGCTGACAAGAGAAAATCTCTTGAAGAAGAGAATAAATACTTGTAGTTTGTCAAATTGGATGATAATTTCTACTAGTAGGAGTTGGAGGTAGCTGAAATCTTGAAACATTTGTAATTGGGGCTCTATTTTATCGTTCTTGTGCTTTTGTGTTATGCCATTTTGTTTCATGTAGGATCTCTTTTGTGGTGGGGTTTGTTGTTGTGAACATTTTGCTATGTTTTGGTTGATCTTTTGCTACTAATAAACCTATTATAAAGGGTTTTAGGGCCCCTTAAAAACTTGTTTTACCTCTAATAAAAAAACATAAACAATGGAAAATTTCATATTTAATGAAAACTATTGAAAAAGTGACTTTTGGTATTGCAATAAAATGTCGCTTTGGTTTTTAGCATTTAACTTTATGTATTCTAATAATGGGAAGGCTAAGGGATGTCTTAGATCCTATTTTAATTCTTAGATGATTTGGAAGCCACTGCAATAGATTACATTTGTATGCAAATTTTGTGTGAGAAAGGGAGTTTTTTTTAGCTATTTGAGAGCTATTTTAAGCATTTATAGGGATTGTTTGGACCATATTGGTCATTGCAATCTCTATATTTCTTATTTATTTTTACAATAGGGAGCTTTTCTCATTAGACTTAACATAAAGTGGGTTTCTCTCTATGGTAATTGTGATTTTTTATATTTTTTCATGTTTTTTCACTTATTTTTTCATATTGTTGATGTTGACATCTCTATTTTAATGATTTTCATGTCTTGAAGTTGCAGCTCATTCTTTGATAATTGTATTAAATATAACTTATGTATTTGAGATATTAACATCAAATGGAATATTTTTCTAAAGAGAAAATTGTGGCATAACCACCCTATTTATAGATCACTTGCGTTTATACTAGTCACTAAATTGTTTGCAAGTCAAATTTGTGTCATCTAGGATTAATCTCTCTTTGTAGTATTGACCAAATGTATGAAAATAACCTAAATCTCATAAGATTGGTCTAGGTGATTATAGAATGCTAGAAATTATGTCACCCTTGTGTCCAATATTTGTTCAAGTGTAAGGATTGGTGGTATTAAAAACCACCTAGAGGATGTCAAATTTTAAGGATCATTTTATCCTACATCAACCTCCTTGATTAGACTAGCTTCATAATCATGAAATAATAATCTCAATGATTCAGACATCTTAGATGAATTTGATATAGATTTACGTTCATTTTAGTGCACCAAATAAAAAAAATTCCTAGAATGTGTTGGTGATTTGAGTTGTATGTCACACATCCCTAAGGTTGGATAGTCTCCCAAGTTCCAAGGATATCAAAGCTAGGAAGAATACCACAAAGCCTATATTTAGGTTGGAAGAATGAGAACCAATTACTCAGGTGGCTAATATCTCCTTTACTTCTGGCTCTACTAAACCAAGGGGATTTTCACCCTAACGCAAACAATACATGTTGCATAATGCACCCTATTTTGGTTGTCACTTTGTGCCTATATGTTGGTTTGGGGAATTCAAGGTTATGCATCTTACTAAATTAGATGATCTACCATATGAGTGTCTAAGAATGTTTTTTGTAATAATCCCTTATGTTATATAAATTTAGACATGGCAATGAAAACATACTAGAATATATAAAACAAAAAAGATGTTTATAGTAATTTGTTTTGAGTGTGTTGGGATGATAGGGATGTGGAGCCAATATCAAATTGATTCCTTTATCCAATTGGGCAATATAGTCTCTAATTTCATACAAAATATGTAATAACTAAAACCAAAGGTGACACCTTAATCAAGATACCACAAAAGTCGATGCCTTTCAAAATGAATAAGAAAGTTGGGATCTACATATACATCCAAAAAAAAATGGTTGAAAAATATTAAATGATTTAATTTATTAATCAATGAGAATACCCATACATTTCCTTTATTATGCTATACCTTACAAAGGATTTGTGAGGATTTTACAATTGTCTAGCTAGCCAACTAAACAACACACATCCAAAAATATGTACCATACACAAGAAGACACTCAACTAAGGTTGATTATACCTTTAATAATTTTATATACAAAGGTTTCAAATGTTTATTACAAATTTTGGATGAACGCAGATAATTATGATACCAAAAAAAATTTACCCAAATTTAAAAATTAAAACCATAGGGCTTTTTGTGAATATCACTATTATATTGGTTCTGCAACTAATCCTTCTCTCTTTTTATTCTTTTTTCATCCTCCTCCTTTTTGATAAATCTAAAAAGTATATCTTTTTCCACACCATCAAGATATCTCTAGGAAAGAACCATGATCATTTTTCATTGTACATTCCTCCCATGTTTGTGTGTATCATATTCACATGGCCATACACTTGGAATTGTGCCCTTTACATCAAAAACTATGTGTGTTCGTATACCATACATGCCTCAAAGGGCCCCATAGATATCAAGTGGAATTTGTGAGTCATCATATGTTGAATCATGTTAATTTCAAGACCATTAATGGTATCTAGGGTCATGCAAGAAGGTATGTAATTTTTTTTGTGTGAATGGAAAAGTTTCAAGACCTAGCATGTTAGGGATGACAAGTCTGATGGGCATGTCGAGATGACCTAGTTTGGAACTTTAAAATTTGAAAAGTTGGATTTTGGGGGGGAAAAGTGACCTTTGAGGAAAGGATACATAGAGGAATAAACCCAAAATATTGAAATTTAAGGAAAAGGGGAGTTGGTGGGAAAGGCATGCTATGGATGATAAGTTTGATATGCATGCTAGGATGACCAAGTCTAAAACTTCAAAATTTGGAAAGTTGCATTTTGGTGGAAAATTTTGAACTTTGAGGAAAGGATGCATGGACGACCAAACCTAGAATCCCAAAATTTAAGGAAAGGGGGCTTAGAGGGGAAAATGAGAGTTGGGAGGAAGGTATGCCAAGGATGACAAGTCTAATAGGCATGTTAGGGATGACAATTTTGATATGCATGTTGAGATGACCAAGTCTAAAATCCTGAAATTGACTAATACCACCTAAAGAAAGGCCAAATTACAAGGAATTGATCATAAAAGTACCCTATAACAGATATTAAATAAGGATATTTGATGAAAACACTTTTGAATGAATACCCTTAAACAATTACTTAGCATATGGGACCCAACTAGAGATTTCTTAGGTTGATTATCAACAAAGGGTGGATAGGGTCAAATACACAAGTTTTGGAGAACAAAGGAAAGATGAGACACATAAAAATGAGGCTCCAACAAAATGATTAGACTTATGCCCTTGATTTATTCTTATGAATTATAGATATGAATTAATGCATATTGAATGACTTTAAATACTAATAGATAGCAATAAATAGTACAAACATCTATCAATTCAATTCATAATGACTAGTGATATAGATGGGAGTAAATATTTTTAAATTAATTTTTTAAATTTTAGAGGTCAATTATGTGGTGTGAGAGTAAACTTGCATACCGTAAGATTGACTTGGCATAAGGAGGTGTAGATATCAAGGTGAGAAATGAAAACATGGAAACAAGTGCAATGATAAGGATAGTTAATTACTTAAATGGTAAATATATAGGAATGCACACAAATAGGGATGGGTAAGACTGAATGTTTGGAAGTATTTGTAAATGACAATGGATAAATTATTAAGGAATGAGCTTGAATTTTCACAAGAATGTGTCATTTGTTTATATGTAATTGTATTAATGTTCATCCCATCAAAATGGGTCCAAAATTAAATGTGAATTGGTAAGTGTAGACACCTAAAAATGACCTCTTGCATTTGGTCAATTTTACCCTATCTTTTTATCTAATCCCCTCTTATCCACGTCGATTAAATAATATTGTAATTGTTTAATTAATATTGTCAATTTTCATAAGTACTCTAAAGTCTTAAGGTAATTAATTAATTAATTACATTACATTACCTTTTGCCCCCCTTCTTCTTTAAATTAAATAAATACCCCTATTTATTTAATTTAATCACCTTTATCCCCTCACGAGAATTAAATAAAATATTTAATTCTTTCATTTTCTCTCTCCCTTTGTCACATCCTCCAAATTTTCCCACTTGCCTCCTAATCATTTTTTCATTAAACCTAACCACCCCCTAATCCACTCATTATTACTACCCACCTTATCCATTCAGCGTTAAAGGCTTTCCTCTTTTGGAGAAGCAACCCCACATGGGTCCCCTCTCCAAAATACATCTAAGGAATTTTAAATTCCTTTTATTCCCCTCCACATCACCATATTGGGGTGTTGGACAAGGAAAACCTTTATGACAAAGATCTTCCCCATCCCCCAAGGTACTTTCAAAGTACTCATCTCCCTCTCAAACCTTCACATGGTGACACTTGTCCCCATCCTAGGCCTTGAGAGGTCAACTCTCCTACATCTCCTCCCATGATGCCACTTGGCATCACCTCATGAGTTGAGAGATCTCAACTCTTTGTAGCCCTTGATCTCCCAACTTATAATCCTAGCCATCCATTTAATTCACCCTCACATTAAAGACTAAAACACTTAGCCATTTTTCATCATCCACCATCTTTTGAGTAAATTGATACTATTATGCTACCATTTGTTTTTAGCACACATTGAATCCAATTGCACTGGGGCAGTCTACACAACGAGAGCTTCAACATACTAGGTCTTCATTGAATTCCAAGTAGGTTCAAGTTTTCTTTACCCTTATCTTGATTGTTGCATGATTTTGTGTTTTTGTTGGGTTTTTCATTGCATTTCTCTTCGTTTTAAAGCACATTTTCACTACACATCATAAGGCATGTAAATTTTACCCTTACATTTTTTCTCCCACTTTGAGGAGCATATGAATATTAAAATGAACATTTATGTCAAACTAAATGAGCACACATAACCATGCATATAAGTAAATATTTAAATGTAAAATGATGTTAGGTCTGTGTAAATCAGTTGACACAACTCAATCTCTTCATGTATTCCTACTCCTTGGAATGCATGCCCTATAGGAACCTATAAAATAAAGGAAACATGTGCAATGGATAGCTTATGTCATGCAAGTAGAGATAAGCATAAGTGAAATCCAATTTGAATGTCTACGAAAATGTGTGTGTGAAAGAGAGAGAGAGAAGGGTTAGAAAATTTCACCTATATAGAAAGTGTTGTGGTAATACTCCACCTAATGCAATAGTAGTATGATGATATGACATATCATGTATGAGAAAATCATATGGTTAAAATCCATTTGGACATGATAATGTGTTTGTGTACAAGTACCTCCAACTACCTACATCCTTAAGATAAAAGTGCAAGTAAAATAATATGCCCCTTCTTCAATTGGGTACATCCATTAGATATAAGGAAATGAATGAGAGGGAAAACAATAATGAAGAGTAAATGTAATATAAACATACTATTACATGGATAATGTAAATTAATAAGAGGTATACGTGCATTTTGTGACAAATAAGTAACATATATCAAATGATAACTGTGAAAAGCATATGGATTGGAGATGGCATAAATTCTCCTCCAAAAGAGGTAAATCTGTAAAGTGAGGTAGCCCTATAAGATATTTTAGGATCATGTAAGAACAAGCTTCAAACATGCAGATACCCTCGAATGACTATGTAGATTTTGGCTCTAAGAAAATTCACTGTCATCAATTCACCACCAACAAATTCACCTCCAACAATTCATCGCCAATGAAAAATTCATCTTGTGGAAAATTCACTGAATTGTTGGCGGTGAATTTTCCATGAGATGAATTTGTCATGGTTGTTGGTGATGAATTGTTGGAGGTGAATTTGTTGGCGATGAATTATTGGCAGTGAATTGTTGGCGGTGAATTTGCTTGAAGTCGTAGATTCTATGTGAATGATTGCTCAAAACAATCAAATATGAGATTATGTCAAATGCATGTAATTTATTGTCTATAAATTCAAGGATGGAGTAATAATTTATGCAAACATATATTTAGTTGGTTGGCTCTAGGTAGTAAAAGGAATGGGTGAGAGTCAACTAGAAATTGGATTTGAATTCAAGGGTAGATGCTAAAATGAATGTGGTAATGGAATATTTAGGAATTAGTGTGTGGATAGGTGTCAGAGATAAATAAATTGGATGAAGTGTATGTATAGATAAAGTGGGGATAAATGTATGTGGATGGGTGTAATGAAAATGAGGAATATTATAAGGGAAAGAGCTCAACTTCACACAAGAGTACACCATTTGCTGATATGTAATTGCAGTAATCCTCTCGAACTAGATGGAAATTAGCATGAATATGCAATTTCACCATTACACAACATATTAAATATTTCAACATTTCAAAGTTCCTTACTTTTAATTTACATGATATTAAATTAGTGTGACCATATTATTAATGTACCAAGTATCTTCTTCAAATTTTAAATAGGTCGAAATAGGACTACAATTTATTCAATTAGATAACTAGAACAAGCTCTTATCTTAAGTGGATTGATTGAAAACTTTATTACAAAGAAATCATAGTTTAAACTTTAAAAAAAATAAAAAATAGAGTACCTACATATCAGCATCTCTATCTTTATATAATATATTATAATATTATTAAAGAGTATAGATCTAAAATAGAAATCATTCTTTGACTGAAGTATGAATAAAAGAATCCAATCTATTAAAATTATCCAAAAATCTAACCTTTCTCAATTACAGCTCAAAAAAAATAAAAAAAATAAATTAAAAGCTTAATAAATAATATTATTAAGAAGCATTGCTTGACCGACAATTTTACAAGCCATTTAAAATATAGACGCTACGTGGTTTGTAAATATTCCCCTTATAAAAAAAATATCCCAAAGAAAGGAAGATGTCGTATGATATGATGTGTTCCCTTGGCAAGTTCTAATCAACTTTATTTCCGCAAAAGATATATATGAGGAGGAGAAAAACGTTTAAAAATGGAATGGGGCCGTAACACTTTAAAGGATTGGATTGGCAATGAGATAGCTACTATATATTTATCCCTATTCCTTTCTCATATCTTTATTTGTTCCACCATCCATGTCTAGACATTGATTTCCCACCTCAATCTTGGTGTTCTATCATTTTGAGTCATTTTCGTAGTCAGTATGGACTTTGAGGGCATGGATTTAACATCTTCCTTTTCAAAATTTAAATTCAAATTTAATCAACTCCTACCTATTATCCTTGTCATTGTGAGCCAACTAAACACACATATGCAATTTGGTGCTATGTGGTTGTATTTAAAGGCATTCATTTTGACCCATTCTAGATCCTCTCACATTTGATCATGTTCTCTTATCCTATAAGCATTCAAGGAGTAAATAATTGTGAAACACTTTAGTTTTGTGCATTAAAACAAGTAACAAAACTGTATACATCATTTTAGGGTGCTTGCTAAGCATCTGCTAATCTTTTACACATATTTCCAAGACTTGACCTAGGTGAACATGTCCTCTTGCAACATAATGACAAGCCTCCAAAGTGTTTTTGAATGTTACCAATCTTTAATATAAAAATATAAAAGCAAACAAAGACCAATCAAATGTGCAGTATAGTAGTACACATTGAGTAGGATCAAATCCATGCACAAAGAATTGACCCATGGATGCAGAAAATACCCTAATTTGTAGACTCGGACTTAGATAGAGCTCAACATAGAGTCCAAAACATTACACTAGTAGATAGATAACATTTTTAGGTCAAAGACAATTCAAAATCCAACACAACATTAGAGATCATTTATCATTAAATCATTGATCTAAGTGTCCCTATTTCATTACATTTACTTTTGTATCTTAGCATTTAATTTTATAACATTAGCCCACAAAATAAACACAACACAATTATTAGTTTAGGTTGATTTATGTTAAGGTGTAAGTATATCATTGGATTAGTGTAGACTAAGCCTCGGGAATTTTTTTTACTTTACATTTTGGTGAAGCTAATCAATCCTACATCACCTAATTTCTTCCTAGGTGAAAGAACCTAAAAAGAAAATGAGATGGAGGAAAAAGTGTTGGTTATTTTTAGTTTGTGATTGTCATGCAAATTAATGTTTCACCAAGAATATCTCAACCTAGCCAAACATCAATAAGAAATCGCAAAGCTAAGACTAATAAGTCAACAAGATACCATACCAAGAAATGAGAATACAAAACTAATGATTAAGTACTTAAAAGGAGAAGAATAGTGAGAAAAGGTGTTCAAATGCACTTATGGAGAGAAGATAATTAACAAGAAAATGGTCAAAATGATATTAGGATGTTATAAATTCTAGATCCTTCTAATCAAGGGGACCCATTCACCCTATCAAGGACACTCAACATAATAGCTTGGTCTTGACCTTACACCTAACCTAGTGGCAATGTCTTGTGGGGGTAGCCTATTCTTGGGAGATGGTACAAAGTTGAGTTATTTTAGGGAGGCCTATGTTAGTGTGTATAGGCCTCCCAAAAGCATCCATCTATTAGATATCAAAAGAAGATATGAAATGTCCAAAAGAGATCAAATATTGTCATGCCCTCGAAATTGCAACATTAAAATAATAATAAAAACCCAAGCATTGAAATGTAATAAATGACAATATAAATATATATAAATATTAAAAATATATGTAAAACTAATATAAAATAAATTTATTACATATAATATATTAATAAAGGGAAAATACAATTATATTATACCTAAGCAACGATTATGTTTCATTTAGTAGCATTACAAGAAAACAACGATTAATATCAATGAAGGCAATCCTATATTAATCACCCAATTTAGATTATATAAAACCATTTAGTCTAAAGCAAATGATTAATATGTAGTAGCAAACAAACAATGATGGGTAGTAAATTATAAGAATTGAGTGATTATATTATGTTAAGGAGTAATTACTTAAGGCAACGCTTAAGAATGAAGGGGTGCATCTCTAATGATGAAGTATAACTATTCACCCCACAGGGAAGGCAATGTCTATGCAGCCCTCAAAATGACCATTTGACCGTAATTATTAATGATAAAAATAAATAATACACTGTATCTTTATTTTTAATTAGTTAATAAATACGATCAAATGCTCATTTTGAGGACTACATAGACAATTCCCACAAGGAAGTGCACATAAAAAGGATGATGGGCTAAAGAAATAAAAGGAAGAATTGGAAGATGGAATCAACAAGAGAAGGGAATACTTTCTTAGTATTATATCATCTGTCGTTTTAATCAGCAAGTGGGGCAAGTCTTTGTCAGCAATTGGTAGTATACTCTATCATAATTATTGAATGCATTTATGTATCTTGTTATGGATCATTGTTATTCTTGGTTGTATGCAATTAGATATTTTGTCATTTGTATTTATTGTTTATTATTATATGCAAGTATATATATTGTGTCATTTATATTTATTATTTATTATTCTTATGGTATTATAATTATTGTATGCAAGTGTATATGTTTTGTCATTTATATTTATCTCATCAAATAACTATGGCAGGAGATGGGGGAAGATACTAGTAGGTTGAGCAGATACTAGATGTCCTCCTAGGTATGTCACTTGGAGCCAAGGGGGTGATATTTTCTCTTGGTCTCAGGAGAGGGTGTCTACGGGCTGCCTATGGTAAGCTCTTCTCCCCAACCTCCACATGGATTGGTGGTTGAGATGAAATTACAAAAGTTTAGTCATAAAAGGAATGGATAAGGTAGCAAGGGTAGGGAATGTAGATACAAGTTGTCCACCAAGTAGACCACCCCATGTGGAATGTTTAAGTGTGCCTCTTGAGGGCCAAGAGGGATGGTATATCCGCTCTTGGGCTTGGTGTGATAGCTTTGGGTGGACCTATCATGCTTCTCATCCACCTTCCCTTATGATCAAACTCCCAATTAATATTATAAATATTATGTGGTTTACATTACTTAGATATTTGCATGTCAATATGAATATATAAGTATTTATTATACATGCCTAACTATGTGAGTGATGTCCCAATATTATCTAACATGATTGCAGGACCTAAACTGAGAATTATCTGTCATAAAGAATTTAATTGATAACTTGTAACCCTAACTACATTAGCTTGTATTTATAGGGCAAGAATTAGGTTTTTCTCAAAAGGGGACATTACAAATATTGAAAATTTAATTATGTTACAACATGAGAGGAAACAAAAAAAATAGTTATATAGTACATCTAGAAAATACACACTTTCAAAAAAATTGGTGCCCCTTAATCATAGTGTGAATAATGGTATAAGGAGTTGGCTTATGGATAGGTACATAATTCTTAATTAAGTTTTATGATCATTACTATGGTCTTATATAGGTAGTTACATTGGTCTAGGTGGCATCTGTGACATAAATAGGGTATATATAGGAGGTAGTGGTTAGTTTAATAGAATCATTATGTATTGTATTATTATTGAAGACTATTTGAGGTAGTTCCCTCAAAGTAGATTATTATAATCAAGTATTTGTAATATATTTACTATTGTATTCTTCTCTTGTGCAAGTTATTTTATTTTAATCAAAATCAAAGCATGATCATGGCACTCGAAGGGTAAGAATAAGGGCAACTTTGTTTTGCTCAAGAGGTCAAATTATGAAGCATATATCTCTCTCAATTTGGTGAATATTTTATTAAAATTTGGAGAGTATTTCAAGGCCATATTAAATAATATATAGCCTAGATCTATGGTCATTTGGAGTATATTTGAAGGATTTATTATGAAATTAGCTTGTTTCTACCAATTTTTCTCCCAAGGTTGTAAGTGAGATTTAAAAAAAATTGTTGAGGGTTTATCAAGGACATATTGAAGATGTTATAATACGTATTTGAGGTCATTTGTAGTATATTTGAGAAATTTATTGTAATATTTAGGGTTTTCACCAAATTCACTCTCAAGGTTACAAATCAATGAGTTTCTTAGAGTTTTTTTTTAAGTTGAGATCTAGGCCTAATTAAGTTATAGAAAAAAAATTAGATATAGTTTTTTAGAAAGTTATTATGAAAACTATTTTGGTGGCATCATGGTAGGTGTTTAAAAAAGAGAGAAGGGAATAATTCATGTCACCTTAGGGAAATGTCTTGAGAAGAATGATATAATTATATATAATAAGGATTCCAAAAATGTTTAAGCTTATAAAGATGTAGCAACCACCAAGTTTAAGGAGGATGTATTGATATTAGTGGCTCAAAAAGAAGATATTGATGAAATATGCACATAAGTAGCTTCTCATAACCTTTATGGATTCTTAGTGGTTATATTCACACCACAAGACTTGGGAAGAATATGTCTATTCTAAGGGACATGATGCTTTGGGTTTTGATTCAAATCTATAGATGGGCCATAACCTAAATAATTATATGGCTAGACAATTCAGACCAAAGATGGATATGAATTTTTTTGATGTCAAGGATCTAACCAATTAGCTCTACCAAATTGAGTAGTTCTTTTATCTTTATCATATTCCAAGACCAAAAAAGGTTGCAATGGAGTCCACATAATTGGAACCAAATCAATTCATTTGATATCATTAGTTACGTGAAGAGAAGGAAAAATGGATGTGTTGTTACATGCTATAATTTTCAAGAGAAATTCATGATGCATCATGGAAATAGTATTATGGATAAATAATTCATCAAGATCACTAGATTAAATCAAATGGGTTCTAGTGAAGAAGGAAAATTAGAATAAGAACAAGGAGGAGAATAATATGTTAGGGTTAGAGATGGCAGATCTAACAATTAAATGCAGATTTAATAAACAAAAACAGAGAAACTAAAACATACACAGAATAAATCATAACACAAAGATTTAACGTGGTTCACCCAATCCGGGCTACATCCACCAAACCGCAGCCATCCAATACTTTTATTATCCAGTGAAAAACCTCTTACAATCTTGAGAATAATCGCGTTTTTCATCATACTGAAATACCCATCCGAACCCCCCTTTTACCAAGCTTAGAAGCTTCCAGATTTTTTGGTTCTACAAAATCGGATTTTCTTTTTCATTGATTTTTCCTTTTTCGGTGATCACGCCGAAAAGTAG
>VDFB02109799.1:239152-266789 GCA_007258455.2 Sequoia sempervirens
ATTTAGTTTAGTCTCCATCCTTGGTCTTAACATGATGTATCCTTCCTAACAAACCACATCAATCCCATCCACCTTTCGATCCTATGGCAAAGGAAATTTGAGATTTTTTGAGATTTTTTGATGCTTTTGGCTTTTGTTTATCATTTGAGCTTCCTATCATACCTTGTTGGGGTTGCCTTGATCCATCATATATCATGGTGTTCTTTGACTAGTAAACATAGGGGAATATTTTGATCTTTTGTTTGTTTTTGTCTTCTTGGTTGTCCCATGTAGTACCCTCCAAGATCCCTACAGTCTTGTGTTACATTGGGGTATCCTTTGTGTTTATGGTTTTCCGACATTGGCCCTACCAAAGCCTCCATGACTTTGGGATGTTGAACTAACCTTTTGTTTGTTGTGTTAGTCCCATGCATGTGGTACAACACCACCTTGGTTCTTCATACCCTGATGCATAGTATCTCATGCTATATCAAATTAAGTGCTCATTACATGGCAACATAACACATAACACTTAACCTACTTGATTTGGTTACTATCCATTTATCCTTCATCACTCTCCTCATCTCTCTATCCTATCCATTTTCATCCCCCCAAATCCATCTATCCTCATGATATCATCATCTCTTCAATCTTCTTAGGATAATATAGATTGGCTATTCTAAGCATCTTTTCTTCCATCCTCATCATTTCATCATCTCTTCAATCTTAGGATAATATAGATTGGTTATTCTAAGCATCTTTTCCTTCATCATTTTCATTTATTTCAACCATCTCACATCTCCATCCAATCCTAATCCATTCAATCTAGCACAAATCATCTAATCACATCCTTGGTCTTGTTCCCATCCTTGCTACAAGCCTTGATCCAATCATCATCATTGTCATCATCACCATTGGGATGTATCCTTCCCTATAATTTGTGTTGTTCTAGGATGTATCATCCCCTCATCAACAACACTTTGATCATCACCATCGAGATGTATCCTTCCCTATCCTTTGTGTTGTTTTGGGATATATCGTTCCCTCATCAACAACACTATCATCATCATTGGATGTGGTCCGTTTCTTTTTGTGTTGTTTTGAGGTATATCCCTTTCCCTCATCAACAACAACACTCCATCCATCATCAACCCATTTTGGCTTTGTAGCTTGATTTCAGTAACATCACATTTGTCCTTTTGAATCCATTTGTGCTTCCTTTCTTCTCATCTTCTCTTCCTAATCTCCTATTTCTTATCATCCTTTCTTATCCATCATTTTGCATCATCTTCCCCATCTACCCTTTCACCATCTCATCCATTTCAAGAGCACACATGTGTTCTCTTGAACCCGCATGTCCTCTCAAAGGGGCATCCAATCCTAAATCCCTAATCTTCATCTTCACTTCTATCATCCTCCTTCCTAGTAATTACTTTGATGGCTGGGACATCTTTCCCAATCTAACCATCTTCTTTCAGGATCTATGTTTTAATATTCTTTGAAATGATGCTACTTCATAACACCATCAAAGAGGGGAAAAATGTAGACACCTAAATTTGACCACTTACGTTTGATCAAATTTATCCTTTTTATCTAAATATCCTCTTATTTGCACTAATTAAATAATATTACTATTATTTAATTAATACCCCTAAAGTGCTCTAGAATCCCTAAGGTATTTAGTTAAATAATTAAATACCTTTTAACCTTTATTCCTTTTTTCCAAGGAATTAAATAAATAATCCATTTATTTAATTCCTTTTATCTCCCATCTCCCATAATCTCCACCTAATCCTAATCCACCTCTCATAATCCTATCATTAGGGATGTGCACATTCCAATCCATGATTAGGATGTGTACATCCCTCCAAAATTTTGCAAGTTGGCTCTTAATCCTCATTAGCCACCTAACCTTCTTCTAATCATTGATCCACTAGTCTAATCAACCCTTTAGTCAACTCTCCCCATCCCCCAAGGAATTTTTAATTCCTTTTTGTCTTCCCAAGGTCCTTTTTGAGGAATTTTTAATTCCTCTCTCATCTCCCAAGGACTATTAAATTCCTTTTCTCTCTCCTGGGGAATTTTTAATTCCTTTTTGTCTTCCCAAGGTCCTCTCATGGAATTTTTAATTTTATTTACAATCCCCATGTCCTTCCCAATGGAATTTTAAATTCCATTTTATTCATCCAAGGTTTCTAAGGAATTTTTAATTCCTTTTATCATCCCCATGCACGTTAAAAATGAATTTTTAATTCCTTTGGTCAACTCTTTGATCTCAGCCCTTGATCTCTTGTCCTCTTTCAATCTCCACTATCCATTCTTTCTCCCTTGGCTAAATGACTATTACTTAGCCATTTTTGCAACCCTAACCATTCTAAACATTCTCAAGCATTCATCCTTTCAATCTGTCAAGCTTTCACACCATCTTGCATCCATAGCCATTTTCATCCATCCTTGCATCCAAATCAAGCTATAACAAGTCGTTATGCTGCTAAAATCGATCTAGGAGCACACATATCAAGCCGTCAACCGGGGCAAACAACTCCATCAAGCTCAAACAAGGTAAAAAAGGGTTTCATTGTCTTTTTCAAGTTTGAGTTTCATCTTAAGCCCTAATATTGAGGTGTTGTTTTGTGTTTTTCCTCCTTTTGCATTTTGTTTTGTCTTGCATTATTTTAGGGTAGGAAACACGCTGCACACATCTTGGAAAAATGGTAAGTTCCTGAAGATAAAAAATGATCCAATGTCAACAAAAAACTTTTCTCCCTTTTAGAAGAAACAAAACCAAGTACAAATGCAAGAATGCTTCCCATTCTGGATAGGAATTGAAGGAAGGAAGGATGGATGATGATGATGTCTCTAAATGCTACTCATGTGTCTCCTTTCCCAAGGAAGATGAAGATGCCACAATCAAATCAGGTACATGCATAATCAATGAAGAAGGTGACAAACTAGGACTATGCAAAATTGATGTTGAACAAGATCTAAAGACAATGATGGGTTGACAATAGTTGTCATCAAATAGGAGAGATAGCCCCTCACAAGAATACAATACAATGATCCCTCCATTGAAGGAATAGATGGAGACTAGATTGCCCCCCTGAATGAAGTGTCCTCAAAACCACTGAAAGAAGTCTGAAGCCAAAAGAGTGTCCAATGATGACAAACCACATGTCTTCCTCTAGGAAGAAGCAAATCCAATGGTTGATGTTGAAGAAACTCCAACTCCATGAAGGAACGAGAGGGTAGAAGCCTCATATATGAAATCTTTGAAAAGGAATCAAGTCTCTCCAAGGTAGTCTCACCAAGATCAGGATCCCCAATCAAGGTCGAAACAATGGAATGTGGAGACTCAAGAATAACCTCCAAAGTAGGATATCATAGAGGAGAGATATCCCCTCAAGAATGTCCTCCAAACCTATAGAAGTAGTCAAGTCTGAAATACTTGAAACAAAGCCATCCTCTAATCTCAAGTCTGGAAAATAATTAGATACTTGTTGTGATGAATCACCATAATTTCTCAATGAATCACCAACATAAGATGAATGATCCTTTTGAATAAGAATGATGGAATCCTCAATCAATGACTTTGCACAAGGAATCACTAAAGGTGAAGGTACATCAACTGTCTCTAATGGAGAAGAAGCATATGAAGAACCCTTGACATCCTCATTTGAAGATTCAAAGCATTCCAAATCTGTAAGTTCTTGCATAACATTATTATCATAGGGTATCCTATCTGAAGAATGAAGAGGCTAGTGACATTTTGAATCATGATCATCGGGGAATGGTGGAGTATCAGGATCTCCATATAGCTCCCAAATCTTAGTCCAAAGAGTATGAGGATAGTCACAATGATCAATACCTTTCAAAATACCATCATCGACATGCATAACAATAGCCTCTAAGATATCATACCTTTTGCAAATCTAAGCAAATTTTTGGATACCTTTATCTGGAGGGGGGAAAAAACCATACAAATATTGCAACAATTGAAGTGATTGAAAATGGTCTATGATGCAATATCTCCATTACTTATAGTTTCCCTTTTCCAACAAAATCAGTGAAGGGTGAAATGAAAACCCCATAACAAACTATGACAGATCTCCAATATTACAAAGACACGACCTTCAATATCAATTAGAAACTCCCAATTATGATGCACAACTGAAAATGAATCCTCCAAATGCAAATATACCTTTTCCAAATTGTAGTATGTCCAAGTTATCAAGCAAATGCCACAAATTTCAAAAACTCAATAGAATTTACCTAGAGCTGAATTTGAAAAAAGTGGATGGATAGGATGAAAGAACTCTGAATCATCTTTATAATGCCACTGGAATCTCCAAAATCTGACAAAATGATGAAAAGATACGAGATTAGGAGTCCAAATGGAAGCACTGACTTCAATTGGCTATAATTAGTACCCAAAAAAATTTGGAAAAATACTCTATATGGTTGTGAAGTACATGAAACCAATTTTCCAAAATCTAATATCTGAAAAATACTCTATATAGTGGTGATACCTCATTTGCCAAAATTTGATATCGTGGCAAAAATTTACTCTTCGTTGAAAAATTATGCTGTATTAGGGGGTGTAGGCTAACCAGGTGCAAAATTCAAGCACCTAGGGCAAAAAAATCAGGCCCCTAGGCACCAATATGACTGTAGGGTTAATCATTGGCAAAAAATAAAAGGGTGTCGCTAGGGCCAGCTATGGTGGAGCAGTGGTCGGGCGGTGCCGAGGTGGTGCCGCTCCAATCAAGTGGAGCACTTGGTCCAGGATGTGACCTTGTCCTAGTAGTAGAGGGCTAACAACGGGTGTCAAACGGAGAAAAGGAATGGTGGACGAAACTTGATAGATAACGCAAGTGGTTGACCAAACTGTAAATGTAGGATAACAGGTACATGAAATGGGTGATAGAGCCTACAAAAATTAAATCCTCTGACAAAAAAGAATCCTGTGAACTGTGAAAAAATGAACCCAATGATATTTCAAGTTTTTAATATTGCCAATTAGAAATTAAAAACTCATATATATATGTCAGTTAAAAAAAAATTCAAACCCGCTTTGAAATATAAAAGCCGACTAAATAAATAAATCATCCACCAGTTTAAAATATGCCCATAGAAATTAAAAAATTTCAGACCCCAATAAATATATTATGTTGACCTTGACAATAAATCAACCCTTATGAAATAGTTTTGCCAAACAATAGAGAAATACTATAGGCCAATAGAAAATATAAACCTGCAATATGATATGATATGATGCAAACTCAGAGAAGGATTTTTTTTTTTGCAACAAGGTGGTGGGGGAATTTTTCCTTTGCAATTGTACAATCCGTACAATGCCCTTCTAATTTCATTGCAAAAAACCTCTGATGGTCTCCAGATGATGATGTTGAATTTTGATGAATGGGTAGGCATTCCTAAGGTTTTTGGACCTTTTGAACACAATAGCGGGGTCAAATTTGACCCAATGTGCTTAAAAAATTAATTGCCTCTCAGATGAGAAAAATTAGCCCTTCATGCAAACCCTTCCACCTGCGATAGTCTCCTCAGCTCAACTTCTTGATATGAAATGGATCTCCTATGGCCTAAGCTTTGATACCATGTTGAAAATATGAAAAAATAATAACCCACTTGAAGTTGCAGTCTTTAATGGATCAACCAAGAAGAATACCATCCATATGAATAAAGAAGTGTTACAACATGAGCAAGAAGACAATATGATCAAATGATGATCTAGAATGCATTGAGATAGAATCTCTGAGATGATTTACAAATGTACAAGAGCCTTGCTTATGTAGACAAGGAGAGAGGAGGTTAGCTAGCCACCTTAGTTGCAAATATTAAATGCCTAATGCATAATTTTAAATGCATGAGAGAAATATTAAATGCTTAGATAACTACATGCTAATTAATGAGACATGGCCCGATTAAATACTAATTTCTATAATGCCACCTAGGAAGCTAACTCCTAAGTAAATTTATTAATGATGTGAATAGGTCCTCACTAGGAACTAGTTAGGAAATAACCCCATTCACACTAAAAAATTTAAAGAATCCAAATACATAAATTATAATAAATAATGGGTAGAAATGAAATAAACATAAATGAGATGCAAACCATAACAAACGATATACATGGAGAAACTCTTTCAAATAAAATCAACACCCATAGAGATCTAAAGCTTGTATTAATCCTCCAAATGAGTTTCACCAATACAATTTCTCTCTTTGAACTCTTGCAACACTTCGTTATGACTACAAGCTACAAAACAACTTGCCCAACCTCTTAGACCAAGCTCTAATTTATAGAATAATTACAAGGTGAAACCATGGGATCATTTTGGAAAGTATTTACAATCCCAAGATAGGTACATAACCCAAATTGGTCAGATTCAAATCCCAACACCTCCCTCGTTCTAAGATTCCTTGACTATTATTAGCATATTCCTTACATCTCATAGTGTCATAACATAGAATATTTGATCACCCAAACTTGGGCATCCATTTTTTCCTTATTATTTCATATATTATATGCTTCATGACAAGTGTCCAACATTATTGTAAGGCTAGTCAAGATTCCAATGTAACCTTCCTCATACGTTCTCTTTTTTTTTAGACTGCAGGACTCAAGTACCCCCCTATAAACTGTAGTGTGCCTGGTAAAAATTTTCACGTGATCAATAATGCTGGTGTGACACGCCCTCCAATACCACGAGGATGGAGGGGAAACTAGACCTTGTGACCTCTTGCCTGCAACAAAATGATTTAGCCAATCAAGCTAGGCCCTTGATGTAGAGCATCAAAGACTTCAAGGGTTCTTAAGATCCAAAACACAAAATTTGAAAATATCACTTTAATATCCACCAAAATTCACTTCATTAAAAATTGATTCCACAAGACTACCAATACACCAAAACACCAAATCAAGGTTCCAAACTCCTACCATACCCTAGTACACTTTAATTATCATAAAAAAATATAGGATTAAACCAAATAAACTACCCAAGAATATTGATACCTTCATTCTTCAATTGTTCACACCCAAGACACCTATTGCTTGTAGTATTCCATAATAGCAAAAACAAGCATATCTTCTAAATCTGTTTGAATCTCCTAAGAAAAAATACATTTTCAGAAACCCATTATTGAATACTTTAACATATCATAAACTTAGATGGAGTTGTTTTGGAAATTATACCCTTAAAAATGACCGACCCACTGATACAAGCTCCAAATAGGCCATTTTAACAAAGAATCATCATGAAAATCTTCTTCCAAAACATTAAATCTGACCCCAATGCACTATGCAGGTTACAAATGAATGGAAACATCCAATTTTAACAATAGAAACCCTTGAAAAAGTCCCTAATCCACCAAACCCTTATGTAAGCCAATTTTAGACTAAGTAAAACAGGGGTATATTGGATCTATGCTTTCCAAACCTCATACCACTTGGTCAATGCTTCAAATTCCTTGAGAAATGCCTGCACAAACTTCGTGAACCGATTTCCAACCTTCTTGAGTGCATCTAAGATAAATTCTAACTTGGAGCCATCACTTTCATGTCAAAAACTCAAAAAAAACAATGGAGGCAACATATAAACGTTGCAACTTGACTTCCCCTATATCTGCAAACATAATCAAATTTAAAGGTAACCTAATCTAACCCATTCCATGGATTTAGAAATCCTCCATCGGTGGAATGGTTGTTAAACCACTCTTTAGATTCTCAAAACCCTTAACTTGAGGGTTTCAAACAATTTAATGTAAAAATGCTCTATAATCCTCTAAAATTAATGAAAATTCCTCAAATATGTTTCAAATGGAATCTAACACCATACACTATGAAATAAAATTGAGATTATAGCCTAAGAATGTTGTATAGTCCGTACAATACTTGCAAAACAACAAGAAAACGTTGAAATTGCATAACAAGGTACTTTTATTACAAAACTTCTTCAAAATACAATGTTCCAATCTTTTGCTCACCTTCACAAGGCCCGTATAAAGATGTGACATAAGTTATATTGAATACCCCATTAGTTACAACTGACCCATTAACTTCCCTTTACAAAATGACTCTTCCACTTCCACTTTTGTGCATTTTTTTGCAACAAAATGACAATTTTTGCAATTTGACTTCATTGACCTCCTAGAAACCTATTAGTGACTCAAATACATTTAAAATGACCTTTTTACATGATAAAGATTCAAATTATACCAGATAACCCCATGGAGACATAAAATTCACATGGTGCCTTGCACTATACACCTGGCTTGAAAAAGACCTCAAGTCCCTTTGAGGACTGAGTTGCATCAAACTTGCTTCTATATACCTCTACCAATTATGTATTGGACTGCTCCCTACCTTGCTCTTGCTGCACATTTGAAATCATTCACTTTCCTTTTCCAACCACCTTCAATCACTGCATCTTTTTCTCTTCTCTCTGCCATTAGGTTCTCTGCCCCAATAATCTCTTGTGCCATCAGGTTCTCTGCCACAATAATCTCTTGTGCCATCAAATTCACAAACCACTGTTTTGACAGTATTTAACTTCCATCTAACCTCTTTTCCAATCAAAGGACACAAGACTGTCCTTACTATGGCTTCACCATGCTTTTTTAAGCATTCTTTCCTCTCTCTAATTAATTCATCCTTGACCTTCTCTTGACCTGTTTCTCATCATCTTTTCTAATCATTGGATCACTCTTCCAAATAACTAACATCTTCAACTTTTGTAATGGCTGCAAAATCTTCAAGTGCTTTTCCTCAATTAGATATCCATCTCCCTCACTACTTCATACACAACCTCTCAAACCACCCATCTACCCAACAAGAGATCCTGGAAGATGCACCTACCCACTCTTTCTCTCTCTCAGTGGTGTAACCCTCTCTGCACCTTCTCCCTAGCTTAATCTCTGTTGGAGGACAGTGAACACAAACCTCTTCCTTTTATGTAGCCAACACACCTTCTCACTCTCTTTCTTGTAGCTTTAAGATGGACCAAGCACCTACAACCAACAACTTAACAAACCACCAGATCAACCAACTCTAATACCAAACTGATGTAGAGCATCAAAGAATTCAAGGGTTCTTAAGACCCAAAACAAAAAATTTGAAAAGATCACTTGAATATCCACCAAAATTCACTTCATTGAAACTTGATTCCACAAGACTACCAATACACCAAAATGCCAAATCAAGGTTCCAAACTCTTACCAGACCCTAGTACACTTTAATCATCATGAAAAAGGTAGGATTAAACCAAATAAACTACCCAAGAACACTGATACCTTCATTCTTCAATTGTTCATTCCCAAGGCACCAATTGCTTGTAGTATTCCATAATAACAAAAAGGGTATATCTTTTAAATCTGTTTGAATCTCCTAATAAAAAATACTTTTTCAAGAACCCATTATTGAATACTTTAACATATCAAAAAATTAGATGGAGTTGTTTTGGAAACTATACCCTTAAAAATGATTGTCCCACTGCTACAAGCTCCAAATAAGCCATTTTAACAAAGCATCATCATGAAACTCTTCTTCCAAAACATTAAATCTGACCCCAATGCACTATGCAGGTTACAAATGAATGGAAACAACTAATTTTAACAATAGAAACCCCTGAAAAAGTCCCTAATCCACCAAACCCTTATGTAAGCCAATTTTAGACTAAGTAAAACAGGGGTATATTGGATCTATGTTTTCCAAACATCATACCACTTGGTCAATGCTTCAAATGCCTTGAAAAATTCCTACACAAACTTTTTGAACTGATTTCCAACCTTCTTGAGTGCATCTAAGACAAATTCTAACTTGGAGCCATCACTTTCATGGCAAAAACTCAAAAAAATTAATGGAGGAAACATCTAAACTTTGCAACCTGACTTCCCCTGTATCTACAAACATAATCAAATTTAAATTTAAGCTAATCTAACCCATCCCACCGATTTACAAAGCCTCCATCGGTGGAATGGTTGTTAAACCACTCTTTAGACTCTCAAAACCCTTAACTTGAGGGTTTTAAACAATTTTATGTAAAAATGCTCTATAATCCTCTAAACTTAATGAAAATTCCTCAAATATCTTTCAAATGGAAGCTAACACCATACACTATGAAATAAAATAGAGATTATAGCTTAAGAATGTTGTACAATCCATACAATACCTGCAAAACAACAAGAAAACATTGAAATTGCAGAACATGGTACTTTTATTACAAAACTTCTTCAAAATACAATGTTCCAATCTTTTGCTCTCCTTCACAAGGGCCTTATAATGATGTTAAATCAGTTATATTTATTGTCCCATCAGTTACAACTGACCCATTAACTCCCCTTTACAAAATGACTCTTCCACTTCCACTTTTGTGCTTTTTTTTGCAATTTTACATTTTTTGCAACAAAATGACAATTTTTGCAATTTAACTTCATTGACCTCCTAGAAACCTATTAGTGACTCAAATACATTTAAAATGACCTTTTTACATCATAAAGATTCAAATTATACTAGATAACCCCATGGATACATAAAATTCACATGGTGCCCTACACTAGCCCTCCACCCCCTCACACATGCTCATACATGTCATAATATTTCATCATATTTGTCCCACATGAAGACTAGTCAAGATACTCTTATACACCTCCCAATATTTTGACACTGGTCCAAATAATACAAGACTAAAGAGAGATGCCTACACCTTCATATGAGGAATTTTTTTACTAAAAGATGAAACTCCTACCACTCCAACATGGTATGCCAAATTTTCAAGTGGAGACAAAAGGAATAAAATATGAAATATCAATACATACAAAAGACTAGACATGAACATTAAGATTGCAAGGTTGAGACACCTTATCTTAATATTAAAGGACTTGGTGGGAGATGGGGGTGGGCTTAAAATTTGCATTAGGTCACATTGAGTAGTTTGAGGAGGATCACATGTTTGAGGAAGCAAGGAAATTACGAGGGGCATTATTTTATCTTGTATGAAGCTTTTTGCATCTAATATATGTTAGTGTAGGTTTTTCTTTTCCTTATATTTGGGGATATTTCTTTTTTCTACACATGGTATTAAGCTTTCTTAGGTTCATTAGACATGGTTATTATGAGAGCACATGGAATAATCCATCAACTACATGTGTTACTCTCATCCACTTTGGGTAGTTGACTCTCACACCTTCTTTTGGATTTAATAGCGACCTCTCATAATCATTTATTTGTCTTTATCTAAGTAGGTGCAACCATGTATTTTGGTATTTATTAAGTAGGTAAAACTCTGCCTATTTTTGGTTGTTGGAGTTATTACTCCTCTTGGATGCATATGCCTCTATTTTTGCTATATACAACCCTCATATTTGCTAGTTGGATGGATTAATGTGAGCATTTCCTAAATTCTCTTATATTTTTGTCTTGTGAATTCTGTTTTTAGGATATTCTCTTCATTCTACCACTTTTACCTTTGATCATTTATCAACTAGAGTGTGTGATGTATGACTAACAATAGATATTGGTTTAGATTCTCATTTCTCATATAATTTAAAAATATAGCTATATTATAGGTTTTAGGAAGGGTATTATCACCCAATAACTAAAACATCAAAATAATTTTACAATCAAGAGCTTTTAGGTAAAAGAGAAAAACCAAACCTAATAAATGATAGGCTTTAATAAGTATCCTCTCCCATTTCCTCTTGAATTTGATGTTGAAACAAGGCATGGGCTTAATAGAATTTCTCTTTATTGTGTTGAGATGTTGGACCAATGACTAGTTGTCTACCTTCTCCTTGAATTGATTACACAACAAATCTCCAAGTTTATCCTAGTTTGAAATGGAAGATGGTGTCAAGCCTCTAAACCAATCCAATGCTCTTCCCCTAAATATGAAGCCAACAATCTAATAGCAAAATCTAGGGCTAAATAATTTTTTATTATGCATAGCTTTACAACGTCTAAAATATGGTCAATGGGAGATGTAGATCCATCCCATTAAAATAAAACAACAACATTAAAGTTGGTTTCAACATGGGGTCCATTATTGGAATTGTAAAGGTTCACTTGAGTTCTAATCTACAAAAGACTAATTTCTAGGGTTGGACATCACATTTTAGGATATAAATGTTGAGGTAAAGTTCATACAAGGTTTGTTAAAACAAAGAAATAGTAATCTAGTGGAGTCATTGGGTGGATGATGTATGCTCCTCAAAGAAGTTTTTTAAATTATTTTCCACCAAGTCATATAATATAGAACTTTTTTTTGTATTGTAGGAAAAGTAAAGGTTAAAATTTAGATTTGTCCTACCAGGCATGTCAAAAACCATTGATGCTCAAATATGACAACCACTGGTTGTTGTACTAGATGCATTCAATACTATATGATATTCCCTAGGGTATTTGTGAGGGACATTAAGATAGTACAATACCATTGGTTGAAAGTGTTTGAGATGTTAGAAGGGGGACCAATTAGGTAATAAGCGTATGGATTAAAGCAAAGCCACATAGGGATATTCATTAAGGATTTTACTTAAACAAAATGGGGGAGCCATTTGTTGGCTTTCATGACCCAACACATGTTCCATGTGACATGTTACTATGTCATAATATTTAAAGAAATTCAATGTATACTTAATATCATAAGGTGAATGCAAAGAAAAAGAGAATAAGTAGAGCACATTTGAATCCTAAAGAGAATAAAAAGGAATAAAAGATACATCATTATAAGGTAACATGTATGTATATGAATATAGTCTTTGATATTTCTCATTATCATTAATTCATTCATTATCACATATTAATTCAATTTGCCAAGGGGTTTGACATTGGATAGTTCATTCACTTATCAAATTGATAAGCTTCTCAATGGTTTTATAAACACCTTAACAAATTCAAATGTCTAGACAACAAAGGTGAGTAAATGTTTAGGCACACATTCTGTGATTTCATTCTCATGTGGCATCAACTAATTCTATGTATCAAATCAAGCTCACGATAATTGAATGATCAAACTCACAAGACTTAAGACCAATTTGCATCATTTTCTATGTCAAATTAAACTCTAAGACATTCATCAAGTTGAGGCAAATAATTTCATGACAATCAATTCATAATAGCATCAAATTTATTGATTGATCATCAACCTTGGAGTTAAGTCCCTCCATCCTCTTATTAGTTTTTGTCATGACAACAGTTATAGTGATTAATGTAAGTTTTATGCATCATTTTCTATGTGAGATTAAACTCAAAGACATTCATCAAATTGAGGCAAATAATTTTATGAAAATTAATTCCTAATAGCATCAATTGTATTTTTTGATCATCAATCTTAGAGTTAAGTCCCTCCATCCTTTTATTAGTTTTGCCATGACAACAATTATAGTGATTAATGTATGTTTTTGCTCTCAATTAGTTATTACTTAGTGTAACTTTTAATCAATAAAAAATTATAATTTTCCTAGTAGATATCAATATTTATTTTTATTAATGTAAACATGTAAATTCGTTAACTATATTTTAAATAAATTTATTTGCATAGATTTCTATTCGCTTAATGGTTTGAGTTCTTATTAAAATCTTCACTTTATTTTGTGTTGAATAACAAGAAAAAAAAGATATGATAAACTGACACCAACATTTAATGAACATGGTATTTTACTATTATTTTATTTTTAGACATTTTCCTTTATAATAATTGCTCATAATTAGACATGACCATGTGAAGCTATATTAACAACAATATTTATTATAATTTTAAAAAAATAAAATAAAATGATATTAAATTTCATCTCATCAACATTCTAATATTATATTAATATATAATCTATAATTCTATAAAAAGAAGGCACGACAATGTTAAAACATCAATGATTATTTAAGTTTGTTTGAAATTTAAACTATATTCTAATCGTTATTGGACTTTTTCTTATTGTCTACGCATTAATGGACTTTTTCTTCGTCTTCACATGTTGCCAGCTTTTCGTTTGACTTAAATTCAAACATCAATTGGACTTTAGTATACGTCCATATTGTTTTGATTATACGAAGATTTTGTCAATCTTTTCCTAGTGAGATCCTTAATTATATTAAAAATAATATAAAATGTAGGGAATTTATTAAGTGGTTTATTTGTGGGATAAAAATTAGTGTAGCTATTGTTGTTCTATTGATAGTTAGACCTTCTACTTTATGGATTGTCTGGCTTTAGGCAAATTCACCACCAATAATTCACCGTCGGAAAATTCACTGCCAACAATTCACCGTCATGACAAATTCATCTCGTGGAAAATTCACCACCAACAACAATTGCTGCGGATAATTCATCACATTAACATTTTTTAAAATATATTTCCAAGACCTTGAGATTTTTTTTCAAAAGAAAAAATTTCACCACATTAATAATAGAGATGAGTGACATTGTTGTATAATTGATTTAGTAGAATAAAGTAAAATATATTGAAAAATATTTTCATTTTTATTATCATAAATCAAAATTTCTAATTGTATATGCGATGAATAACGCACGGCGATGAATTGTTGGTGGTGAATTTTTCACGAGATGAATTTGTCATGGCAATGAATTATTGGTGGTGAATTTTCCTAAAGTCAGATTGTTCATGCACAAATCATTTTTATTCCACCACATGTGATCAGAGCAATTGAAACCATTTTTTCTTGATTGTTCCATGCATGTACAATGTAACATTGAAAGTTAACAACAAATAGAGGTAGATCTAGTGGCTTGCTTTCTTTTTTGTAGACAGAAAAAATTACTTTGCCAAGTGCACCATTGACAAGTCTAGCTACAACCCACAAATTTGTATTTAGCATAACTTGTTGTCCAATGCATGATAACACATTTATTTATATGATAAATGTTGCTATCTATATAGCTTCACATGGTCATGTCTAATTATGAGCAATTATTATAAGGACAATGTCTAAAATAATAGTTAAAGACTATGTTCATTAAAGTTGGTGTTGGTTTATAGATTATAGATTATAGTTATTAATATAATATTAGAATGTTGATGACATACAATTTTATATCAATTTTTAAACATAAAAATAATTTATAATAAATATTTGCAACTTTTCATGTTTTGTAAATATAAAATTATAAAGGTATGAATATGATAAATGTTGTCTATATGGTTTCACATGGTCATGTCTAATTATGAGTAATTGTTATAAAGTACAATGCCTAAAAATAAAATAATAGTTAAAGACTATGATAATTTAAAGTTGGTGTCAATTTATTATAATTTTATTATGATAAAATCAAGAAAAAAATATTATAATTTCACACTTGAAGGTGGACAACAAATTCAAAATCATTTCAAATATAGATTTATCAATTTGGTTTTTAAATATTTTTTTGAAGACAATCCTCTTTCTTATGTAAGATTACATACACATTTATTTCCATATATTTATACCTTTGGAATGATAATGTAGAGAATATTCTTGTATTTGACAAACTTCTTACTCTTGACATTATTGTGAAGGTGAGTTCCTGAAAATTAGTGTTTCCAATGTCTATTGTTGCTCTATTCATAGTTAAACCTTTTGCTTTATAGATTGTCAATACCCAAGTCATTTTTAGTGGGATTTCTCAATGGCCAGTGCCACATGTGACTAGAGCAAGTGGAACCATTTTTTCTTGATTGTTACATGCAAGTACAATATAACATTGAAAGTTAACAACAAATAGAGGTAGATCTAGTGGCTTGATTTCATTTTTTGAGACAACAATAACTACTTTGCCAAGCACACCATTAACAAGTCTAGCTACAACCCACACATTTATATTTAGCATAACTTAAATCGTCCAATACATGATAAAACATTTGTTCATAGTTGTGCATCATTTGAATTTGAATTTATTATGTGCCTTTTTTGCTTAGCAATGTAGCATGTCATTGGTGTCGTCATTGATTTGAACATTTTTTTGTTGGGTTGCAAACTAATGTATGGACAAGTAGAATGTATCTTGTTAATTTGTTGATATGTTGTCATTAGTATGTGACATGAAGAGTTTCCAACCTATTTGTGTTTCCTTAACACTCCATATATTTTGAAGAATGTTGCAAAATTTGATTGGGACAAGTTCATCCCCATATGGAAATGCTTCACATATCCTACTTGTTAATACATTATAGAAACCTTGCTCCAATGAAGCTCATTTCATCAAATATAATGTAATGAATGAAATACATGCTTTCTTGGAAAGTTGATAGAGCTTGACCTTGAAGAAACTTCATGTAGATTTTATTTGTATGTGAAGTGTTGAATGAATGATTGATGCATTTTGAAAGAAACAACATCTATTAAACAAGTAAAAGTGAGGGTTTTTGTAAATGGGGTACATTTATGGAGAGTGCTACTTGAATGTTGTTAATAAAGTATAATTTTTATGTTCCTACAATCCATTGTATGGTCATTAGAAGTGGTAGTGGAGATTACTTTCCATCCTAGGAAGAATGGATTGCAATAATGTTGAAAGTATTTTGTTGATTTGAAGAGATTTTATCCTTTGTGATACTTGAGCTAGTGTCAATATATTCAACTTGGTGCATTGAATGATTGTAGTCAATAAATGTAACAACACTATCCATCAAGGAGGGGGGGATTTTAGTGGCATCCTAATTATGGCTTGTGTCAAATTTTTAGTAACCAATCATGTCTAGATCATCAATAACATTGAAAGGAAGCTGGGTAAGTGGAAGAAACTTCCTACACTAATCTAAGTGGGGGAGAGTGCAAAATTTTATTTTAAACCCTTATCAGTTACAAATTTAGATGTGCATTCATTTAAATTAAATAAATTAAGTAAGAAACAATAATAACCATAACACAGTATATACGCGGGGAAAATCATTTTGAGAGAAAAACTCCACAATCTAAAAGCACAAATATTTGTACTATCAATAATCTAAAATAGGTTACAATACAATCATAGAGCTAAGATCATTCAAGATTCTTAAACTACAACAAGATTTATGGAGTGATTCTGACAGCACAACGGTCTCTCTGCAATATTCAAACATGTACTACATACCAAATGACTAAGTAAAAAATATATACAACTCCAAAGATGAAGATGGGACACCAATATTTCCATATGGAACACATCTAATTCCCGCATTCCTATCGTTGGTTCCTCTTGACATGCACAACACTTACATGTATGCAATAGCCTTGCATGAACTGCAATGACATAAACATGACCCACAAAATATGTAATTACCATTTCTAACACCTTCCTCAACATGCATAAATCGTTTCAACACACAATGCACCTTACATGCGTAGGCACCACCCTTGCATGAGGCTCAATTGTCATAATTTTTCATAACTTGACTCTTTCATTGTCATAGTTTGTCATTAGATAACCTTGTCATAATTCGTCATAATTTTTCTAACTTATGAAAAAAGCCATAAAATTAGCTCATAATAGGTTCCACCAAGTGGGGTGCCTATCTCCACCAAATTAGGATACATGTCATCTTAGTCACTTGCCATGTAGGTTACCACCTCAATGAAGTAGGTCCCACAAGATGAACACAAAACATAGGAAAATTAAATAATCAAGTCAACAAACCAATAATTTAATGCTAAGAATTACAAAGGCTGAGACACCTTAATCCCAAAATTCTCCCACTTGTTGAAGGCCTTTCAAGATCCAATGAAAAATCAACTAGAAGGGGTTGTGAGGCCCATGGAACTAGAACACCATCTAAACTTCTCTATGCTCACAAAATTTGTCAATGCATATGCAATATTCATCAAAGTGTCATCCTTCTCTGATTTCACCTTCCCATCTTCCACCATGTCACAAATAAATGATACTTTAATTATCACAAAAAATAGTAATCATCCCTACATCAATCCCAACATCACAACACAATATCATAAGCCAAATGGGTTCCTTACAAGCATGAGTAGCTGCCATATATTCTACTTGTGTTGTGAACAAAGTGAATACAATTTGTCACTTACTCGTCCAACTTATAGCACTGCAAAACATCATGAACACATATCCATTGGTCGATCTTTTGTTTTCAATGTCACCCACCCAATTAGAATCTACGTATCCATGAAAACACACTGAATTTTGAGGTCTAGTAGGATAACTATGAAAACATAGGGAATACTTAGAAGTACCCTGCAAATATTTTAATCTCTTCATTACATCCCAATGTACATGTCTAAGATTAGTCGTAAAATGAATCAAGACTCCCATTGCTTGGGAAATGTTTGGCTTTGTACAAACTATGACATACATCAAATTGCCAACAATACTCACATTTAAGGTACTCTTCTCATGTCTTCCATCTCAATAGGATATTTTGGATAATTTTCCATAGATAAATTTTTCCATTGCATAATAGGAACAATCGATGGTCTACACGTTGCCATGTTGAATCTTTCCAACACAAAGTAACTCAGTACTTTCTCTAGTTTAACTAAAGATTTTTGATAGCTTTGTCTCTTATGATCTCCATTCCCAAAATATACCTAGTTGCACCTAGATATTTCATCTCAAACGATGTTGAAAACTGAGACTTCAAATCAAAAATCATAGTATTACCATTCCCAAAAATAATGTATCATCCACATACAATGAAATTATGAGAATATGATCATTATCAATCTTATAATAAACACAATGATCAATTTTTTATCTCAAAAATCCCAAGCTTAACACAAAAGTATCAAAATTTTGGCACCATATCTTAAGGGATTGTTTTAGACCATACAAAGAATTATTCAACTTGCAAACCAAATTTTCTTTACCTTTCACAATGAAATGCTCTAGTTGTGACACATAAATTTCTTCCTCCAACCCACTATGAAGGAAAGTTCTCTTCACATCCATCTTCTCAACTTCTAAATCATAAGCTACAACAAGTGATAACATTAATCAAATGGATTTCAACTTTTCTACAGGAGAGAATATTTCACCATAATAAATTCTCTCCACTTATGAATACCCCTTTGCAACTAACCATGATTTATGTTTCTCAAGATTTCCACCAGGACCACACTTTTTTTGAACACCCATTTACAACCAATGGGTTTACGTCCTTTAGGCAGGGGTATTAGATCCCATGTGTTATTTTTCTTCAATGCAACCATCTCTTATCAATCTATTTCATCTAGGAATCTGCATCACTCATACTCATAGCCTCTTTTATAGGCCTAGGCTCATCAATATTAGCAATCAAAGCAAAAATATAACCAGAATCTAACAATGAATAACCAAACCTTTTTAGTTGCCACCTAACTCACATAGACCTCCTTAATGGTGGAGGTTGAAGTTCTTCTTCTTCTTTAGAACCTTCAGAGCTACTAGAGATCTCCTCATCATTTGGTCCAACATGTGTACGTAGTTTCTTTTTCATCGAAGTACGTAGTACATGAACTACATTCTTTTCCTTCTCTTCTTTCTCTTGTTGTAATACAACATAAGAAGGATTCAAAACTCTAAAAATCACACTTCTACTATAGAAAACATTTTCAACCACTAGATCCTAAAACTTGTACCCATTCACACTAACACCATAACCAATGAAGATACATTTAACATCCTTTTTATTCAACTTTGACCTCTTCTCATTCAATCACATGTGTGTATGCATCACAACAAAATACTCTTAGATGTCTCATCAAATGCTTCTTTCTCAATAACACCTCCATGGGTTTCTTATCAATAAGCATCAATGTAGGAATATTTTTATTAGATAGCATGTAGTGACACCAAATTTAGCCCAATTTTTTTTTCAAGGCCAAATCCACTCAACATACTCCTTAGCCCTCTCCATCAATGTCATTTTCATCCTCTCCAGAACTCCATTATGTTGAGGGGTGTATGAAGTTGTCTTATGCCTCTCAATCCCATGCTCCTTACAATTTTTTTTGAACAAAACCCCTTTCAATCCTTAAACAATCAATATTTTTACTAGTATTGTTTTCAACAAAGGCTTTAAACTCCTTAAACCAGGATTAAAGACTTCATATCTATTCTTGAGGAAATTAAAAAAAAATCCTTCTACTATAATCATCAATGAATAAAAAAATACATATTTTGATAATGAAGGAATATTAACATGACCAAATAATTTGGTAATAACAACTCTAACTAAAGGTAACACAACATTCAATCAAATAGCTCTCTGCTCTGCAACTTTCCCGCTCTTATGTTTTTTGAATTTCCTAGATTTTTGCTCCTAACTTAACTGCTTGATTGATGGGCCAGTCTAGCAAGGAGCCTAGCAAGGCCCCCCATCCTAGAAATGTTGTTCCTAAGCATGGTCCTATGTCCAGATTTGTTGCTTCCAAAAATGTTGCTCCCCATAGTGGAATTCCTTTTGGATGTTGTCCCTTCTTCTGTGGAACTGACAACTCATATTTCTAGCAAGTCACCTATGTCCCCCCCTTTGGGATTCAAATCTTTTTTCTCTAAAGAAGAGCCTATTTCATTCGTGGATAAATTGGTTCATGGAGGCTCGCTAGCTATGGCTAGGCTGAACATGGAGTCTGCTTCTTGTTCATTAGATGGGTAGAAAATTGATGTTCTTGGAGCTCTTATGATTAAGGCAATGGACGACCTCAAGTTGTCATTGGTGGGAAATTTTTTAGCATACCGCCCAAATATAGACCAAGTTAGGCAATGGATTGACTTTGTCTAGAATTTAAAAGGTAGTGTTTCCATTAGTGTTATGTCCAAAGGTATTTTCCATTTTACCTTTGTTGTTTATTAGGATATGTTAAAGGTCCTCACGGGAGGCTCGTGGGCCTTTGATGCTGGTTTTAAGAACTTTCTTTCATTGTGTAAATGGAAACCAGGTTTTGACCCCTCTGTTGACCTGGGTACTACTACTCCTATGTGGGTACACCTACTCGGGCTACCCTTATAATTTTGGGAATTAGGTATCTTCAAGGGGATTGCTAACTCATTTGGGAGCCTATTGGTTGTTGATAAAATTACCCAAGAGAAGTCTCGTTTAGTATTTGCACCAATTTGTGTTAATGTGGCTATTAACACTGTTTTTCTCAGCTCTATTGCTTTGAAGTCAAAGTTTTTCAACTAGTGTCAACCCCTTGAATATGAAAATGCTAGATTGTTTTGTCAATCTTGCAAAAAAATTGGCCATATCATTAACTCTTGCAATAGGAAGCCACAAGGTTTGGAAAGTGATGCCCTTAGCTCATTAGTTAAGTCTTATGTTCTAGAGACTGAGGTTGTTATTGATGCCCCCTATCTAGGAAGAAGAAAAAAATGGTGATACTTTGGAGACCTTAATTGAACCCTCCCCTGGGTGTGGTATGACTTCAGAGGTCTAGGAAACTCATGAAGGAATCCTTGATGAGTCCTAGGATTTAGGGAGAGAGGTAAGTTTAAAAACCAGCTCTTGTGGTGGCAGTAAACTTAATTCTAGAGCACAACATGTTTTTGACAATGACTGATGAGCCCAAATCATTTGTTAAATCCCTTATTGATCTCGAAGAAAATTTGGGCTTCACAGGCATCTCTACACATTCCCTTGTAGATATGTTAGAGATTATTGAGGAAGGAAAAATTGTATCTTAGATTGGTTAGGAAAATGACTCCTCTGCCCCCTCTCCTCCTAAACCCCATGATGATATTTTTATCCCCCCCATCAGAAAGAAGGAAAGAACATCAAGGATTCATTGGCTCTATTGGGTTTCCCTTCTTCTCCCTCAGAAGAAGCTGATGATGAAGACTGGGTTTAGGCTAATTGTAAGTCAAAAAAGATGAAGAAACCAGATGTAAGCAAAGAAAATAAGGTTGGTAGACCTTCCCAAAAGGAAACAAGAAATAAAGACATTGTTCATGATGTGGCTTTGGGTAGACAAAAGACTTTGGACTTTATTATGGAGACAAAGTATAAAAAGATGTAAGGGATGTTGTATCCCTTCCCTAATAGAATCAAGGTGATTTTGTAGTTTTTTTTCTTTGATCATGAAGATAATATCCTGGAATATTAGGGGCCTCAATAGCCCCTATAAATTTTTTTTGGTTAAAACTTGTTTGTTGGACAATAAAGTTGTTGTTCTTTTGCTTCAAGAAACCAAAATGAAGAAGGAAACTTTTGATAAGATTGTTATGAATATTTGGCCTAGTACTAATTATGTTTTGAGCGACGCTGAAGGTGCTTTTGGAGGTATTGAAAAAAAAAGTGGAACCCATCTAAACTAAAAGGTTCTTTTGGATTCTTTGCTAAAAAGTATGTTATGGTCTCCTTTGAAGATCTTGTCACCTTTGAAAAATGGAATTTGATAAATGTTTATGGTCCCAATTCCCGCTGGGGTAGACAACTGCTTTGGGAATTCTTATATGACATCATAAAGGGAAGTAAGGAAGAATTTTCGATGCTTGGAGGTGATTTTAAATCTCCGCTTCTTCCTTCTAAAATGTTGGGGGGTTTGGATGACTATTTGAATAGTATGATGAACTTGTTTGGTTTTATAAAATCTATTGGGTTCTCTGATATCCCCCTTCTTGGTAACCAATTTACCTAGTCTAATCAAAGGTATGGGAATCAACTAATTCAAGTCAAATTGGATTGATTCCTAGTCTCCTCTAATTGGAACATTTCACAACACCTCTCCATATCTTCCCTGCCAAAAAATGGTTCTGATCACAATGCCATTGTCCTAAAGAGGAATGTTGACTTTGCCAAGGAACCTTTTCTCTTTAGATTTAAAATTATGTGGACCCTCCACCCTGATTTTGGTACCTTAGTTGAAAAATGGTGGAATGAAGCCTTGGCTAGTACCCCTATGTTTTGTCTTGCTAATAAATTGAGAAGAATTAAAGAAAGAGTGAAGGGATGGAACAAAATTTCCTTTGGAAATAGTTTTGAGTCCAAAAAGTCCTTGGGAGACATCATTAAGGAGGTGCAGGATAGGATGGAGTCAGAGGTGGTGGATGAAGCTATCTACAACCATGAATGAGGCCTTAGAGCTCAATGGTTTAAGGTTAATAAATAGGAGGAGATCTTCTGGAAACAAAAATATTGTGTTCAATGGCTTATGGAAGGGGACCATAACACTAAATTCTTCCATTAGTTTGCTATGAAACATAGAAGCAAGAACATGATAAGACAACTTAAGAAGGAAGATGGCAGTATGGTGAGTAATGAAAAAAATTGCTTATGAAGTTGTGGCCTTCTTCTCCTCCTAGAAGGAACTTGTGGTTTCTCAATAGGACTTTGATGAAATCCTTCAAGTTATTCCTAAGGCGATTTCTGATCAGGATCTTTAGGAGATGTCAAAAGCTATTTCTCTCTAGGAATTGAAGTTTGTTATTTTCTCTTTTGGAGCATACAAAGCCCCTGGCCCTGATGGGTTTCCCTTGGCCTTTTTCCAACTCTATTGGGATATTGTAAATAAAGGTCTCTTGAATGCTGCTAGAGACTTCTTCAGATCTGGTAGGCTTCTTAACCAACTTAATACTACTTTCATTTCCCTCATTCCTAAATTGGAAGATGTGTCCTCTACGCATGATTTTCGCCCTATTAGCCTATGTAATATTGTGTATATTTTTTTCTAAGATTACTGTGTTTAGATTAAAAGTTGTTTTGAACAAAATGATAGTTTGAAATCAAAAAGGGTTTGCTCAAGGAAGACACATTTTGGATGCTACTATTACTACCCGCGAAATTCTCCACTCCATGGACCTTAGTAAAAATGTGGGGATGGCTTTGAAACTTGATATCTCTAAAGCCTATGATAGAGTTTCCTATCCATTCTTATTTGTTGTTCTCAAGAAATTTGGGATTAATGGCAAGTTTCTAAAATTGAAATTACTTCTTGTGTTACTACTTTGATGTGTTCAATCTTCGTGAATGGAGTCCCTCGAGGTTTCTTCTCTTGTGGTCGGGGCCTTAGGCAAGGGGAACCTCTCTCCCCTTATATTTTCATTATTGTTACTGAAGTCCTAGGTAGAAACATCCAAAAAAATTTGGACTCAAGGTGTTAAGGCTACATCAACCCTCTCGCTTGCCTCTCATCAATAGTTTGTTGATGATACAATCCTCTTTGGTGAAGCTTCAGTTGGGGAAGCTGGCCATTGGAAATCCATCTTGAATGATTATGCTCGTGCTTTAGGTCAACATATCAACTATAATACGAGCAAGATATACTTCTTTAATTTTGACTAGGTTGTGAAAGACAAAGTTGTTCACATTTTGGGTTGTCAGGAAGCTATTCTGCCTACTGCCTATTTGGGCCTTCCCCTGTTCTCTAAAAAACCAGATAGCAATTACTAGAACCATATTATTGAAAGAATTCAAAAGAAGTTGGCTAGATGGAAAGGAAAACTCTTAAGCCAAGCTGGGAAGCTCCAATTTTAAAAGCCTCCCTTCAAAATATTCCAGTCTACTGCTTGTCAATGTTTAACATTCCTACTTGCATAGCTAAAAAAATTGAACAAATTCAAAAAATATTTATGTGGTCTGGAATAGAGGAAAGAAACATAATGACACTAGTTTGGTGGGAGAAAGTCTATGCTCCTAAAAATGCTAGAGGCTTAGGGATAAGGAGAATTAAACTCTTTAATAAAGGTCTTGGAGCCAAGTTGGGGTGGAATTTGTTGGAAGGAGCCAAGGACTGGGTTAGGATCCTTAAAGCTAAATATTTGAGAAACAAAGACCAAGTTTGTTTCCTTACTACCTCTGAGCTGCCTTATGAATTTGTCTTCTAGAATCACCTCCTCAAAACTAGAAGTGTGCTAAATTTGGGTGTTCGGAAGCGCATTGGTAATGGTATGGAAACTGATTTCTAGAAAGACTCTCAGAACAGTGGGCCTCCTCTCACATCTGTTGTCCACCTTAACCCCTTAAAACAAAGACTGGCTAGAACTTGTGGAAAGAAGGTTGCTGGTTATATTGACTGGGATGGCCTAGAACCTAATTGGATCAACTTCAATAATAAGCTTTTGGGAGCTAATCTAAGGGGTGCTAGGTAGTGAAACTAGGCCCCTGCGGTGCAAAGGCTTCTCAGTTTAATAGGGGAGGTTTCCCTCTTCTCTAAAGACATGAAGGACGAGTGGCTTTGGACCAAGAACCCCTTAGGCTATGTTTCTATTAAAAATGCTTATGTGGAATTAGAAAAACATCTTTTAGTTAACAAGGGCTTCCAATAAGGTTTGGATAAAAAATATGACTCATAAGGTTAACTATTTTTGGTGGGTTGCTTCTCATGGAAAAATCCTTACTATTGATAATATGGTTAGAAGGGGGTTCCAATTTGTTAACAAATGTGTTCTTTGTAGAGAAGAGGAGGAGATTATTATGCACCTATTCTTCCACTCTCCATTCTCAAGAGAAATTTGGTCCTTCTTCCTTCCCTTGTTGCTCATTGAATGGGTTTCTCCGCCTCCTATGAAATTGTTCATTGAAAGTCGGTCTTTCTGCCCATTCTCTCACAAGATTATCTTGGATCTTTGGAATCAAGTCCCTCCCTTTGTTTCCTGGGCGATTTGGAAGGAGAGGAATAATCAGATTTTTAGAGAAATTGAGAGAAACAATCATGATTTATGTTTTGCTATTAAGTCCCAAATTCAGGAAAATTTGGAAGTGGGAGGTTACAACTACTCTAAGGTTTTTCCTTCCTATAAAGAGATGAGAATCAAACAACTATGGGGCCTCAAAAAGGATCTCACCAACTTCAATTAGGCTACTTACGTTTCAAGGAAGACTATTATGTGGATTCCCCTTGAGAAGGTTCGGGTTAAATGCAATTTTGATGGCTGCTCTAAGGGCAACCCTAGATTGGCAGGGGCAAGAGGTTTAATTAGGAATCACAATGGGGATTGTATTGCTGGTTATGGTAAAAATTTGGGGGTCTGCTCTAATAACAAAGCAGAGGCCATGACTGCTTGGGGTGGTATTGAGTTGTTGAAAGATTTAGGCTTCCATCAAGTCATCTTGGAAGGAGATTCAAAGCTGATTGTTGATATTTTGAAAGGGGAGAGTGTTGTTCCTTGGGAATTAAGAGACACAATGGATAATTGTAAGTTGCATATGCAATTTTTCACTTATTCTAGAGTCCAACATGTTTATAGTGAAGGGAAATCCTTTGTTGACATTGCTACCAACGAGGCTCTTAAGTGTAACACTTGGACTCATTGAGAGTTTGGTGGGTTGCCTAGGGTAATAAAAGATAAAGTTCTGAAAGAAAATATGAATATGCCTATTCATTATAAGTATTGTATAAGGGGTCCCGATGACATGTTTATTAGACATGGCGATAGGATGGAAACTAAGGTTGATAATTACAAGTTTGGTATGTTTCGCATTATGGAAATTGTTAAGGTGATTTTCATTGGCAAAAAATGTGTCATTATTAGACTTGGTGATTGGATGGACATTAAGGTTAATAATTACAAGATTGGCAGGTCACATATTATGAAAAATGTTGAGGAAATTTTCTTCAACCAAATATTAAATATATATATACATATGTTCCCAATTATTCACATATACATATCACACACATATATATATATGTATATATATATAATTTATTTAAATAATATTCAAAAAAATATTTATTGATAATAGGTAAAATATAAAGACGATAATGAAACAATATATATCACCTTTTTAATTGCAAAAACCTAGACCAAGGACCATAAATGATTTAACCTATTCTTACAACTCAACCACACTAGGAATGACACAAGATAAACTCAACGACAATAATAGGGTTGCTTACCCAAATTTAATACGAAATCCTATGTGTGTGTGTGTGCGACTCCATTGACATTAACCCGTTTATTTATCCATGTCTATACTCTTCTCTCTAGTGATATTCTCCCTCTCCATTTGGGAGGGTAAAATTTTATCCTGCATTCAACTTAGAAAGCCAATAACATAGTTAGTTCATTTTTAGTTATGACATCATAATCATTGATTAAAAATAATAATCATTAAAAGTGAAACACATTGCATTGCATTATAATTTCATCAAAATATTAAATGACATATAATCATCCACTAATGTCAAAAACACATTTTTAAAGTAAAAGCTAAAAGTAATTTGCAAATCAAAATTTGGAGTGTAACAAAGAGGGAGTTGGCTTTGGTGATATTTTCTCTCTTGCTAGGTTAAATTGTCTTCCAATAAAATTCTACTTCTATTGCTACTACCCATGATTTGGGTGATCCCACAATAGTGTGTCCCACTTTTTGACCAAAGTTGGACATTAAAATCAACTTTTTAAACTAAATTTTCATCTTTTGTCATCCCATTAAGAATTTGAAGATGATGTGAACCAAAGATTTTTGATATTTTGTGTGTAGATTTTAAATACATTTTTTAATTAAAAAAATGATTTATGAGATTTTTACATAAGTTTTAATAACTTATTTTTTATGATATTGCTATCAGGATTCAACTGTGTAGTTTTAAGAGTCAAACTCATTGACCCATGTTTCATGAGTAGTTGTTCACAAGAACCCATCTCTCATGATAATGAATGGTCCACTTAGCACTCATTGCATCTAGGTGATGCTCACAGGGGTGAAGCACTAGGCCTTCCTGGGAGGTCACCCATCCCAGTACTACTCCAACTCAAGCACACTTAACCATGAAGTAGTACTGGGATGG
>VDFB02109800.1:0-12073 GCA_007258455.2 Sequoia sempervirens
ATGTGATCATGGAAATTAAAAAAACATCTTATTCTCTTTTATTTAGTTTAAATCCCAATGGAATCAAGTTGTGTATGTTGTTCCCTTGTTCTTCAAGATCATCTTGGGAATAAAATTTACTTGATCCTATTTCCTCTTAGTAGTCCTACCCTTGAATTTCATCACTAAGGGAGATGACCTACACCCATGTGTTATGGTAGGGAATAAGGATTGTTGTGAGAATCAAAATGCTTTATTCAAAGGAGGGATATTATGTTTGGTACAACCTTCTTGTCCATTTTTGGGAATTTTGGTGAAATACAAGGTTTGACCCCAAACACATGTGCTGTAAAATAGGCCTTATACTATGAAAGAAAATTTGGCCTCGTGTACCCAAAACCATAGCTTTCATGTATGAAATTAGTTTATCTTAAATATAAAATTACCAAAAGATAAAATCTAAATCATAATAAATCTTAACGTTTATTCCACATACAAATCTAAAAATCCACATCAACACTCACTCTAAATTCAATAAAAGCATCATGTTTTAACCACTTCGTCACGTCAAAAACTAATAATTTTACATTCCATTCGAATGAAAATCAGCCATTAAAAATAAACCATTGCTTCATGCCATCTATAATTATGTCATAAGAAAACAAGAAAATGGATGCATGCAATGAAAATGTGGATGTAATATTATATACAATGTACTAGGTGAGGTATCATCCTCTCATGGGTATTTCAATAGCACTAATGAACCTATAAGTTTTTTAAACCAACCTAAGTATTCATTATGGTTTGAAGACTTCTTGAATGATGAAAGGACCGAAATCATGATCAGATTTTATGGTTCGAGGGATAACAAACTTAGGATAGGCAAAGCTCCTAAGGAAGTGTTATGTTGGTGGTTGTATTTATGATTTAGGCTCTTGAACAAGTGACTAGGAGGTAGATTTTTTATCGACGCTGTGTTGGGTCCTCGAAGGCACAAGAGCGCAGTGTCATAAGCCGAGCTGCAGCTTCAGGAGTGAAATATGAACCCAGCGATATGCGCGACCTCTTTCCTGATCGAATTTCGGCCACATATTTTCCCCATTTCCTCTTTCTCACGCCTCGGAATCTGATTTCTTCACCATCATTCTGCATATTGCAAAACATTTTTCCTTGATATCAAGTATAAGGCTACACTGCTTGAGTCTTAGGTTACTGGGTACAATTTCTATGTTTTCGTCTGACTTTTCTCTTTATACTCTGATAAGTGGACGGTGGGTGAAACCTTCGACGACACGTGTACTCGGAATAGCCAGTAAGACAACCAATAATTAACGAACAACGTAATCAGACAATTTGACCACATGTGTATAATTTTCAGCGAATCAGACTTTAACACCTATACTTAGTCGACGAAATAGATGATGTATACAGCGAATAGGGCTTGGTTAAATTTATGTAGCTTTTAGGGTGGGGTCTCATGGAGCATGATTAATTTTCTTTTTAAATAAATATTGTAGATTTTTGAATGAAGTTTTAGATTCTTGTTAATTAATTGATTTTTAAAGAATTTAATTTATCTTTATATTTTTTTAATGTCTTTGTTTGTAAATCAAACAAACAAAAAGTAGTGCATAGACCAAAGAATAGTAGCAACATGTGTATCTTAAATTATCATTTATATATTTTAATAATAACATTTATTTTATTGATTTATATTTGTTTGAACTTTTAACTATATAACATTTTTTATTGTTTTAAATTTTCATATTCTATTGAGTATGTAAAACAAAAAATCTTAGTTCAATTGACAAGTAAGGTCATGTTTAACTGTTTGAAATGATCCTCTCTCCATTACTAATATCAATAAATAGTACATCAAATATTAAAAAAATGAGCTCACTTTTCATTTGACACAACTTAGTTAAGGTCATTGTATGAATCTATTTTATTTGATTCCATTATGAAAGGCCCATCTAATCCATTTCAATCCTAATACCAAACACACTAATCTATATCCTCCATTCCAATTGTCATTTTTTTCTTTTGTGGTATCCTCCTTTCAAATATAAAGAAAATATTAATTAGTAGAATAGTTGTTGTGGCAGAGGTTGTATTGATCTAGCAAAGTTCCAATTTTATTATGGAGGCTAACAACATATCTTTTATTTAATACTTCATTTTGAATCTTACATTGTCAAATGTATGCACAATATTATATCATCTTTGCATAATTTGACCTTCTTCACATGTTCACTATTACTTGTGAGATTTTTAAAACTTTATGGGAATCAATTTTGATTGTCACTTTTTACATTCTATAATGCTAGTAACTTTTCCATACACCAAATATAATCCAATTTAAGCCAAGAAAATTATTATTATTTTCTCAAAGATAACTATGTAGAAAATATAAAATATAGATACAAAATACCCATGCAACAATATAGGAAATGGATATCAATAATTAGGTAGCTAATTAACCAAAAGGGTACATTTAACCAACTTAGACATGAAGCCCATAAATGATATCATATGCAAAAGTGATGAAGTTGTAGTCATATATCTATGAAGTTTATATCCACATGTTTCTAAAATTGGCGGCTTACATATACGATGCAATTAAGGACTTAGATTATAAACTATAGCTTTAACTCAAGTGGGATCTATAGAAATATGAGCACAAATAATATAGACAAATGTAAGGTCAAGGTAATATTTTCATGTAAACGAGTACTACAAGACAACAATGCAAAATTTAATAGATAGTGTACATAGTATTATTGATAAAATTCTATGTAACCAAGGAATAACCATTAGGAAGGGATACAATAAACATAGAGCATGGCAAAAATTAGAATAAAAAGTGTTTCCACCATGATATCTTAGGGAAAAAATGGAGAAAAGAGGACCATTTTATATACATGACCAAAGCTCACACTACTAGACAATAAAATAAATGGAAATGAATATGATAGTTAGCACAAACAAAAAATATATAATTTATAATTACTCCTTATGAAATGAATTTATTTAATTGAATTCCTTATTGATTCCATATAGACATACATGATGCAGATATATGTTCCATAGGCGTTGGCCACCTTGATTTTGTTCCAACTACACAAAAAATCAATGAAAATCATCTCTTATGTAACTTGCGTGTAAATTGATAATGAGTTCTCAATTAAGTCTATTATATTAGATTAGAAGACCAAGTTAGGTATACTATGGTTAGTTTATGTTTCTTTCCCAAGGATTTGTCAATCCTCAAGGACTTCTCCATAAATGTAAGACAATTTGTGCTATCATTGTGGAATATTTTTTTCCATCTATTCTCCTTCTAACATATAGAGGTGTTAATGTTATAGCCACTAGGCCCAAAAATAAGGATAACCACTTTTGGTGTATCACAAAAAGAAAATCACTAGCAATTTATATATTTAGTTACATGTTCAAGAAATGTTTTAGAATGTTTAATTACAAGATTCTATTCCTTTCAAAAAAATTCTAGAATAAACTTGTTGAAATATCATGGATAAGGAAATTTCTGTCTATTTTAGTGGATAGCTATTTTATTCACTTGGTTCCATTAATCCTTATTATTGGTGGAAGCATTACTACAAAATAAGGTGTGTAAACTATGATGCCATAACATTTTCTTGCTACTTTTGACATATTTTATATTAAAAAAATAATCTTCCAGTAAATACAAAAGTAATACGATTTTATTCAATTAGAGGTTTAAATAAGAGTTAATTCTAATTTTCCCATTGTCAATATGTAGGACTACTTCCGTAGTAAACAATCGATAATTGATTGTACTCTATTATTGTTATTATTAAATTTTAAATTTATAGAAAAAATAAAGATCTTAAATCGCTGAGGTATTAGAGTTAGCACAATTAATTATTTGTTATTAGAATGGATCTTTATAAAAGATTAAAAAATACCTAATGTTTGATGTTCAATATCCACCAAATTATAATTTGCAATAAAATATGTTATTATCGTATATCATATTTTCAAGGTTAACCTCCCTCTTGTAAACAAATTTAAAATCATAATTTTCTACTTAAATAATATGTCAAAATATTTTTTATAAATTCAATCTATTTAATATTATTATGTGATTTATGATTTCTTTATTCTTTTAATTACCATATAAAAATAAATAAATTTTATTCATTGAAAAAGTACAAACATGAACACTACTAATATTTAATTGTATTTAAAAGAAAATTTTAAAAATAGTACATACAATCCTAATAATTATTAAAATAGGGTTAGCTCCCTTTCTTAGAGCTTTCATGAGTCTCCTTTCATGGAATGAATCCAAGGCCAAGTTTCACCTTTCTAATCAAGATCGTGGCACTTTTGATACAATTATAGGGGTCATCCTATCTGATATGATTCATAAAGTCGATATCAATTCCTACAAGCCTTAGTGGAGAGATTTGAAGTGGTGTCCAGACACAACTTTTTATTATTATAAGTCTCAACAAGGATATCATTGGTTCTCTCTTCAATTATCCATGGTAACCATCTTCAATCAATGGTGGCATTTGCAGTCACTAATTTATGTTTGACAACATAGATTGTACACCATCTAGTCAGTAGTTTTGGAACCAAAATTGACTCACTTTGTCTAGTGTCTTCCTTTTTAAGGTCTCCCCATTGGCTCCAAGCTATCTCATATGGGAGTCTCTAACCCTTGGTGTCCCTTTTGTAGACAATAGGAGTCTCTGTAACACCTTTTCTAGTTTTGTTCCAAAGCTAAAAATGTTTGGGCCTAGATAAATGAATTTTTTAAGTCATTTAGACTAGAGCCCTTTCCATGGCATGTGGTTCTTTTAGGGGATTGGCCTTGCATCCCCCAAAAATTCATTCAAATTTTGCATGCTTTTAGGGTGGATATTTTACTTGGCATATGTAAAGACAAAAAATTTGCTATTTTTCAATTGTTTTATGGATGTCCAAGTTTTACTTTATGTTAAATCTATGATTTGTTCTAATGTTTTACTATAGATTCAAACACAAGCCAATAAAATTGTACTTGAGGTGGATCACATGTACAAGTATTGCTTTATCACTAGAATAATGCCTTTGTATTGTTGTTAGAGTTCATCTATCTCTCTTCCTCCTAGGCTATTTAATACTTTGTTTTATGATTATATAATTTAGATTGTTGCCTCGTTTGCACTCCTATATTTACCATTTTTATGTATATGTGTAATATAGACACTTATTAGATCATTTAATAACAGCTAATATTAAGATGTGAAATGTTGTTTTATTTAATAACACTTATTAAATGCTACCCAACAACCTCTCTCTCTCTTTATTTTACTTGGGTCTGTTATCTCTCATTTCTCTCTCAACTCTTTTCTTCATCCTAATGATAGATCACGGAGTGTGATGCTAAACGTTCATAGGAATAAATTTACACAGTTGAATCCAGAAAAAATAGCTCTTATATCATTTGATGACTCTTCTTACATATTAATAGGAAAATTTAATCAAAATTCAATAGTGATAGTTACGTGGCAACTTTGACGCGGCATCAAAAGTAGATAAATGGTAGAAAAGTTCAGATTGGTCGTAGGGCTGCATCAGGACGTGCAAATCTGGCTGAAGCGGAGACATCTGAACGCACTCCTCAAATGGTATATATTCTGGAGATTGTAAAAGATATTTCGCATCATTCTCTTCCTCTCCCACTTGATGTGCACCATCTTGTACTCCTCCTCTGGATTGAATTGAACCTTCGGCCGGTTCTACTTCTTTCATGCTCGCACCCGCCACTGCCGAAGGCCCGCCTTTCTCATCACCGCCTCCACGAATTGTGTCAAAGGCAGAGCCAACCGCAATGGCAGCTGTCCGAATAACTTTGGGTGAAGGATTGGTGTGTACGGCTGCGACCTCCAATGCAGTTGAGTTGAACTGCGAATCTGGAAAATTGAAAGACGTTGTGTTGGGTCCTCGAAGGCACAAGAGTGCAGTGTTGTGAGGAGTGAAATATGAACCCAGCGATATGCGCGACCTCTTTCCTGATCGAATTTCGGCCACATATTTTCCCCATTTCCTCTTTCTTACGCCCCGGAATCTGATTTCTTCACTCTCTTTCTGCATATTGCAAAACGTTTTGCCTTGATATCAGGTATAAGGCTACACTCTGCTTGAGTCTTAGGTTACTGGGTATAATTTCTATTTTTCGAGCGAAGAGAATCATCGTCTGACTTTCTCTTTATACTCTGATAAGTAAACGGTCGGTGAAACCTTCGACGGCACGTGTACTCGGATTAGCCAGTAAGACAACCAATAATTAACGAATAACGTAATCAGGCCTTTTGACCACACGTGTATAATTTTCAGCGAATCAGACTTTAACACCTATACTTCGTCGACAAAATAGATGATGTATGCAGCGAATAGGGCTCGGTTAAATTTATATATCTTTTAGGGTGGGGTCTCATGAGCACGGGCTTTTACGAGGAAAAGAGAATGCTACACGATTATTATTTTTTTTAATAAATATTATAGATTTTGAGTAGGTATATTTGAGGTGGGGTTAGAATTTTTTTTCTATCAGTTTAACAAATTTATCTACCACATATTAATCAGTTGAAGATTTTAGATTTCATTTTTTTTTTTTTGAGAAATTTATCTATCTTTATATTTTTTTAATCTCTTTGCTTGCAAACCAAGCAAACAAAGAGTAGATATATCTATTTCCTTCTATTTCATTTTTCTATTCATTACGTAATTGACATGCTTCAAACATGTGTGTAGTTATAAGATTTTTATTATTTTTTCTCATATTTTATTCTTACATAATTGCTAATTTATAGACCTAAATTTCTTTCTAGACCATGTCGATGGTCATACATAATTTTAGGAAGTTCCTCTCATAATTAGTTGTGGTGGAGTGAATGTTATACCACCTAGGAAGGCTAAATTGGATAAATTCAACAATCCTTGTTCACTGTTTAAAGGATGATTTTAATTTTTAATAGTGGGTTCAACACCATGATTGTTTGGATGAATGTTCCATTGTCTATTATTTTGTAGAAGATTAAAAATATATATTTGACATTCACCTATTTCTAATTGATAGGATTTTTCCTTGGAAGGGTCAAGACATCATTACTTAATCTTTGGAGCATCCTTTGAATATTGACAATTTATCAGTTCTATGTGGATGGTTTATTTGATAAAATTGATTAACTTAAATTGGAACTTTGTTTATAAGCACTTCATTGTTGAAGTAAAGAGTTATGATTTTTTGATTACTCATTGGAGTTGCCTAAATAAATGCATTGTCGTGTGTTTCATGATTATTTAGATGACAGAATTCAACTAATGTATCCTTGGGCATTAAATGGTTGATTAGCATGGATTCATTATCTAGCTTAGATTAAATATTTTATTTTGATTTTATATTGAAATTTGATCTTCATAAAAGTTTCCTAAAATTGAATCAAGAAGCATTTTTTTAACTGCCTCATTTAACATAATCTATGTTTAATTATAAAAAACTAGTTATACAAGAGAAGCAAGAGGTCTAGCCTTCTTGAAATAGTGTTACCATTATCGAAACATGGCTTCTTACGAGGACAGAGGTGAGGGCATTATGGACCACTATATACATTTGAATGATCACAACCTTTCCTAGTTTACAAGGAATGGTATGCCTAGCATATAATCTATGAAATCTCATGTTGAAAAGGCTTAAAAGCTGTTTAGCTCCCTCATACAAGTGACAATTTGATGGTATATTATGGTCGGAGCTATGGGGACTAGTGGTGGCTAAGGATTTTCAAGTTTCAATCCAGTTAAAGATGTGATTGATCTAACAGGCAAAGCAAGATACTGGTTGTATGCGGATTCATCGAGGAAATATGGAAACATCGTCTTCATGTATTTCAGTTCAAATTAAAGCATCTTCATATGCGTACGTGTCTTCCTTGGCTGAACACATTCCATTAAACCAAAATTTTGGTATGGATTTATTTGGTCTTTTCGGGGAAACTGTGGCTTTATCTGGGAACACTCAAAGGATTGTTTACTCTAAGCCATAAACATAGATTGGTCGTAGAGCTGCATCACAACTTGCAAATCTGGCTGAAGCGGAGGCAACTAAATGCTCTCCTAAAATGGTATATATTCTAGAAATTGTGAAAGAGATTTTTTATTGTTTTCTTCTTCTTCTGCTACTTGAAGCGCATAATCTTCCACTGTTTCTCTGCTTCGGATATTCAGAATAAGTACAATCTTTATAGAAATAAGCGTTTATGTTTTATCTCTGGCGTTTGGAGGATTCTTCCTCTCTTCTTAATTGGATTTTTTCTTAGATTTTCTAAAACAGGCATGTCGTGAATCCTTTTACAACTTGCTGGTCCGGTTTCCACGTCATCGTCTCGATGAATGGCAGCCATCCGATTAACGTGTTGTCATCGCCATTGCAGTAGAAAATTTGAAAGATGTTTCGTTGGGCACAAGAGTCCAGTGATATGCGTAGTCTCTTTCTTGACCAAATATTGGCCACTTTTTTTCCCCATTTCCTCATTGGGTATCAGATTTTTTCTCCATCATTCGGCATATTCCAGAAAGTTCTATACTTGAGATCAGTTATAAGGCTATATTCTGCCTCAGTCTTAGCTTACCTGTAATAATTTGTATTTGACTTTGAGCAAAGAAATTCATCCAGTGAGTTTGATAAATAGCCGGTCAGCAAAACTGCTTACTCGGTTTACACGCAATAAGTCGAGCAAATCATGTTTTTTTGGTTAAAACTGTTTAGAGGTTGACATAAACCCATTAGAAACGTTAAAAGTGTTTTTAATCTGCGAAATCGCTCCCACAGCCCAACTATAAATAATCAATATATTGACTTTTAACGAGAAATTATTTAATCTCTTCCATTTGGATTGACTTATATATAACACGTGCTCCGGATTATCCCAATCGAATCAGATTTGTGTTTTTCCTAAAACAACCTTTTAATCAGAAGCATGGAAGACTTAGTTAACGAGATTTAAATGCTATAAATGCTAACGTATTATAATTATCTATTTCAATGGTCAATGCTATAAATGCTAACGTATTATCATTTCCTGTTTTCTCGAGTTTGCAGTAGTGAAAATTGCTTGATTTGTTAATGGGTCTTTGGAAAGTTGGTGAAGTTGAATGGTTAAAAAAATTTGCCTTGACTTGCGAGTTGCACTTCACTTTCGTTCTCAGATTTAGATTGCTTCTAAAGTTATTATTATAGATTTTTTGTTTTATTTATATTTTTAAAAATTGAATTTTTAATTTATTTGTATTTTCTTCTTTTTCAAATCAGATTTATAATTATGAAAGTGTTATGTTAGCATTAATTTTTTATTTGAAATTAATATTTAAGAATTGAGCAAATTGTTTTCCTTTCAATTGTTTTATGAGTTGATTTGAAGCAAGAAATGATTTGATTACACTTTGGGTGTCAAATTCAAATTCAATAACTAATTACACATTAAAGAGTTTTAGTTGAAGAGTATAAAAGAAAATAAAAAGATTTTGTGAAATGGTTTATATATATCTTTAAGTTTTAAGCAATTATTTTTTAAATTACTTTTGTGTAGACACCTAAAAATACCTCTCAATATTTCTATTATTATCAACCCCCTTCACATCACCAACTTCTAAATTATTTACACATTGCTATTTATTTAATTAATCAATAATTTTCTCATACCTAACCTTGAATAAATAAATGTAATATTTATTTATTTAAGGTCAACATTACCATAATTTTGATTTAAAATAAATAAATAAATATTATTTATTTAATTCATCCTTTTTCCCTCAAATCATTAGTTGACTAAAATCAATTATTTAAAATAGCTAATCATCTACATAACCTAGATCATGACTAATGAAGAAAAATCTTGCTCAAGATTCAAGATTGCAAGTAAATTGAAAAAAAAAACGTTTTCATGTACATAGCCCCATGCTTCACAAGTCCCTATGGATTCCTCTCATAGAATCTTATCCATCCATTTAATTTCAAAAAAATTAGTCCTTCACAAGACTTTTAAAATTGTTTGATGCTCACCCTCCATCCTTTTCCAAAAAATCACTACCATCTAAACCTAATTGATCATGGAACTCCTCTTGTGCATTAATTACAAGGTACCACTTGAAGGATTCTCATGACTTCAATTCTCTCAGTAAATCTCCTCCATTGGTCTCTCCAATCAATCTTATCAATTGATCTAAAAACTTCAAGCCTATAAATAACTCGTCATTTAAGTTCTTTTCAACAACTCTTGGTATGTAGTGCTATTCTATCAACTTTAGCACCTTACATACTCTCTTCATTACACATCAATTCTTTTTTAATACATCAATAATTTGTGTGCAAGAAGAGACTTATTGGTGAGCAACTTGTTAAAGTTTTTTTAATCTTTTATATATAATCTCTTAGCTCAGTTGGAGGTTTACAATTAGATACACAATAGGGTTTGAATTAATACCTTATATCTTCTTGTTTGTGTTTTTCTTTCTTGTACACATAATGGCACCTTACATACTCTCTTCATCACACATCAATTCATTTTCAATACATCGAGAACTTGTGTGCAACAAGAGAATTATTGGTGAGAACTGTTTAAATTTTTTTTAATCTTTTATATATAGTCTCTAATCTCAATTGGAGGTTTACAATTAGATGCATAATAGGGTTTGAATTAATATTTTATATCCTCTTGTTTGTGTTTATTTTTTTTTCTTGTACACATAATGACACACTTGATTGAATGCATGCATCCCTCCTAACATCCTTTTCTATCTTATGTTTGTAGTCTTTTTTTTTAGGTTGGACGTTTAACATATGTGTCTTTGATTTTAACATATGTATTTCATGTTAAATGTCGTATGCATCTCCACTTCAACACGTCTAACATTATTTGGGGATTCATTGATGCATTAGACAAGTTGTCTTCCTAATAATTTTGTGTGATTTTGGACCTCCCCTAATCTATTTTTATAGGGCTACAAGATTCTAACCTAATTGCATGCCAATTTAATTATTTTTCGTGTATTTTTAATCCCCTATTTTAAATATTTTCTTATATTTTTAAGTTCAATGTATTTGTTCTTGCTTAAAAATTTATGTTATTCTATAGTTTATCTATTTTACATATCAATGGACCTATCCTCAACATGAAATCCTTCACTTCCTATCATTTTAATGCTTTATTTTTCCCACACTTTCTATTTATTTCTATTATTTAGATTTCATAACCCATTTTCATGTTAATTTGATCTTTTAAGTGTAGGTTAATATTTACTTAAATCATACGTTAATTTATATTTTTTTGTCCCACATAAAAAATAAGAATATTAGTTTCTATCTCAATATTTTCTTGATCTTATGACATTCTTGTTTTACAATTTGGTGTTTTCATTTCCTATCCCTAATTTTTTATTATCATTTTTTACTTTTATGTTTCCATTCCTTTGGTTTTATTAGTTTTTAACTTGAAAATCTAATTTTTATCATCAATATTAACTATCCCTTTGTATATTTTAAGGTTTTGGTGTTATTTTTCAAATTTTTATCATTCTATTATGTAGGTTCATCTTCTACTAAGTCAGTGCACCTTTTGGAATCAACACCTCTATATCAATGCTTTTATCTTAAGTAATCAATTCACCTAAGGTAAAATCATTGGTAAAAAAATAACATATCTTTCACCATCTCTATACATGCTCTAGTATTTCCATTCTAGGATTAGTATATTTGTGTGTAATAATAGATATTTTTAAGTATAGATTTCATCATTTCCTTTGGGTTTTGTGCTTTCACCTAATCATTGTGAATAAATTGTAAGTACTAACACCCTATTTCCATTGGTCCAAAATAATTTAAAAATATTGTTATTCTTTGTAGGTTTTCTTGTCGAAAGATCTATATTTTATCACTACCTTAGTTGCATACTTGTATGCTTATATCAATGAATATTTATGTTTTTTAATTGTTATAATATTTTAATTTGTATTATCTCTCCTCACATAAAAATGGGATCATGGAAATAAAAAACCATCTTATTCT
>VDFB02109801.1:0-31410 GCA_007258455.2 Sequoia sempervirens
AAGTCTATATAGACAATGATCCTCAAGTCCCTGAACAACTGTAGTGCGGGTCTCTCTATCAACAATGCTGCATATGTGCATGCTGAAAACAATATCTAGTTGAGGAGAGTGTGTCATGATCTGACTAACTGAAAGTAAGTTTAGCTCCATGCCAGGTACAAGTATACATTGAGAAATATTAAATTTCTCCCTCCAGAATGAATCTGCACGTTGCCCTTTCCGACAACACTATACTCCTTACCTCCTCCAAAGATAACAAAATCTCTTGGCGTGTACTCAATGAACTAACCTCGACGATGAGTGAAGTGTTGAGATGCACTTGAATCAATATTCCAGGCAGTGGATTTAACAGGATCTATAGGACTCTTGGCCCTAAAGGCATAGAACACAGACTCCTTTTGCTCAATGTGCTCTGCAACACGGGCTTTGGGTTTCGACTCTCCTTGCTTGTTCTGTTTAGAAGCCAAGTATTTCCAACAATCTTTTTTCATGTGAGCATACTTGTGGCAATAGTTACATTGAACATTCTTCTTCTTGGAAGAATCTTGAGATTGCACTTGACTAGTTTGTTGAGAGGGCTGATTCTTGCCCTTATTCTTTTGAAATGTCTTGGTAGGAAATGCCTGCTCTGTGGAGGATGAAGTAGCACTGCTACCGAATTGTTGTTTCCAACGATCCTGTTGCAGAAGTATGGTGCAAAGATTTGAAAACTTCAAGTCAACATTAGCTGAGGTAATGCTGAGTGTCTCAATAAAGTGCTCATAAGATTTTGGTAGACTCTTCAGAGTGATTACTACCATATCTTCCTCCATTTTTCGACCAATAGCCTCTAGCTGATCACAAATGTTCTTGATTTTTGTCAAGTACGCGTGCAAAGTTGTCTTCTCATCCATCATGATGGAAAACATGTTTTTCAGAAAGAACGCACGACTCTTGTCCGATATTTCATGAAGATCTTTCAGAAGATCCCAAATTTCTTTAGCTGATTTGCCAAACGGTACCTGGGGCAACTGGTCATTAGAGACAGACAGTTTAATAAGCATCACGGCTTACTGATTCTGCTCATCAAACTTTTCTTGATCTTTATTTGCCGTTGTAGGTCATGGCTTGTTGCCTAGAATAATCTGGTCAAGGCAACGATATTCAAAGATTGTCATCATATGCTGCTTCTAGGTGTTGTAGTTGTGGCCGTTGAATTTTTGACTACCCTCCAACATAACATGAGACAAAGAGGCCATTTTGCACAGACAAATTCTGACAAAAAAGTGGTACACAAAGCCTCAAACTCAAAAATCTGACATAATAGAAAAGGCTCAAATCTTGAGGTTTTTTGAATGTGGTGACAACGGTAGAATACTTGGCAGAAAGAATAATCCACGAAACAAGTGTAGGACCTTTGATTTTTGTCACACATAGCAATTAGAAGTCTGGAAACCAGACAATATGTAGAAGGAATCTTGCCAAAACGATTCAGCAAGAAGTTGTTGCTAGTCGCGTAAAACAAAAACATTAGTCACGATCTTTAAAGTTGCCCAAAAAAATGACAACCAACTGCAAAAAATCATACGGCTATTTGTAGATGAAAAAGCCAGAAAAATTCTCTAAGAAACGTGTACAGTTAACAAAGGAGATTGTGCGACTTGAGGACACGTTTCGCAAAAAGGAAAACGCCTTAAAAAAACGACGGCGATCAGGCAAGAACCTGTCACGGTTAGAACAGGTCGCATGCGCACAAACTAGGAGGGAAAAAGCGTGTCGATTTTTGAAGAAAATGCCCAAAAACTTAGTCGCACGCCTAAGAAACAAAAGAAAATCACATAAAAAATCCCTAATGCAAAGAATAATCACAATTTTCTTAGGACACGATTTTTAAAACTGCAAGAGTTTTGACGAAAAAAATCAGAAGTCTTTCCCGCTTTGATACCATGTAAATGGTAAAAAATTGAATGAATTAAATGAAAGAGGCAATCACTCTCTTTATAGAAATTACAATACAAAAATCAGAAGAAGTTTGTAAAAGAAACTGAAGTAAACTGAAATGTACCTAATTTAATATATTACAAAGTTGACCATTAATAAACTAACTAAATATAAATTTAATAGTCCAAACATCCTCATTTGCTGATTTAGAGAAGTCCAAATCAGCAGATTGTTCATCTCAACACTATCATGAAGATCAATGTACTCCACTTTGCTAATAGAAACACTTGAAGAACTAACTTCATCCTCAATCCTTGTAGCATCATAACCATCAAGAACAATTTCAGCCACGTGTATCTGTTTTCCAACTTCCTCTTTTGTAACTGTTTGTTCTTCCTCTAGCCTCTTCGCCTTTTTACCCGTGCATTGGTGATTAAGCTTACAAGTTCTTTTGCTTGTGAAACACATATTTTGTCTTGTAAGTTCATTCCTATTGATTTCCTTGTTTTTTTTTTTTTTTTTTCTGTGTTGCTATACTTCTTTACCTTGGTATTTGCTTTCCTTTCTTCAACAAAAAGAGAATCTAGCACTTTAGGATGCTCTAAAAACTTCGTTAAAGTCTTATCATATTTTTCAAAATTTTGCATCAAATCAGCTAGAAGTTCCTGCATGGACTTCATCTTTCCCAATTAAAACAACCAATACTCTGCTACATTGAATTGAATAAGTGCTGGTCACTTATTAGAAACAAACTAATAATGGCCTTTCCCTATCTCTCGAAGTCATTAGTAAGCAAGCAAGCAGTTGGAATCAACAATTTAGATCATAATTTTCTGCTATTAATATTTGGTGCTAGAACCCACCGACTGGTAGAATCAATGGCTCTAATACCAAACCAAGCAACCAATGTGCCAAAGTCCTAAACTTGTGGTGAATGGCGCCTAACTGGTGTTAAGGCTAAGTGGTAGGGCACCATCAAACTGTCGCTAGACGCCAAGAGAGGAGACCTCAGCACCAGGGTGGGGACCATCACCCACCGAAGCCTACGAGACATCACAACGTCCTTGAAGGAAGATTGAATGCCAATGGAAGAAGGAATAATATTATTTGAACCAAATTGATGCATAGGCGAGTTGGTAAGAGCAGTGGTGTATGGTTTTGATTTTAAAATCATGCTTTTTTAATATCAATATAATGTAGTCTCAGTAAAATGGTGATATCTCATTCATTTCTCAATGAAATTTAAAAGTTCAAAGAGTTTTGGAAAGCTGATGAAGAGGGGAACAAAACTTAAAAATCATTTAAAGATATTAGTAGTATTTAGTGAGCTGTTTGAGGTAGAAATTTGATTGATATTTGTTGGGCATGAGAAGAAGCGAGGAATTTTGGCAGGTGAAAGATTTTGGAGATGATTGATGGTAGTGCCAAAGATATTCCACAACAATGAGTCCTTGTCTTTTTGTGACTCTGCACCCAACAATTCTCCATCATACTCACTATTATGCAAAATTGGGTATGAAACTTGAGCATTTGTCAAAATAGCAAGGACTGCAATAGAAGGCTCAGAGCCATTAGAGATTGCAAGCTTTGCTGGATATTACCTTCACATATACATTGTGAATCTCGACAAGTTGGCTAAGTAGACAGTTGATCGACAAGTAATGTGATTTTTAATTTCTAGTTATATTTGAATATATGTATTAAAAAATCAAGGCAAAGTATTATTTATTATTTTTGAAGAATCATTGCTCAAACAAGATGGAATCAAGATAAATTCCTCTAGATTTTGCAAGCAAATCAAAAGAATGATGCAGCGGAAGTCTTGTGGACCCTACCAAGCCATGTTCACCTCATCATAGATGTTGCAATTTTGTTGGTTTCTTTGAAGTAAGAGTGCAACTGTTTTGTTTTTCTTTCATATCTTTGTTGTTTAGGATGTGTGTTGAGTTCCATATGGGAAAATGATTTATTTGGTTTTTTTTTCTAAAGTCTATGTTTATAGATTGAGTGTTTTAAGATGTAGTATTAGTTTTTATAGAGATATTTTATGTTAGTTTAAAAGTCAACGTGTTATATTTAGAATAGGGTCCATTTTCTGAAGTCATTAATAGTCATGTCATCAAAAGTGTCAAAAAATACTAAAAACATTATTTCAATTGTAATTGGATGCACTCTTGCTTGTATGCACCATCCATTTTATAGAGGGGCATTCTAAAATCAAGCTTCAAAGTTGAATTTGCTAAGTAAGTAGCAAATCCATTGGAGGATGGAGGTACAGGAGGTTGGAGGACATTCATCGACCTCTTGTCAGTCACTAGCGATGGGGCCATGAAATTGCATTAGTGACCAAACAAATTGCGCCAAAATGACTAAAGGCAAGATTGGTTTCCAGGTGGCAACGACAACCATCTCATATCATTTGTGATCAAAGTGGCAATGATCTATAATGGTGGATACATACGCGACAATGAGGACTTGGTTCTCAAGATTTTATGTTGTGGTTGGATGCATTTGTTCTCAATCACATTTGTTGGGTAATTATGATTGGATGTGTTTGTCCCTAGTCATAATTGTTGTGAGTAGATGTGTGTCCCTATTCATAATTGATGTTGGATAGATGTGTTTGTCCCTATCCAAACTTGTTGTAAGACCTTGGATAGATGTGTTAGTCTGTATCCTTGGTTCCATGGGTGGATGTGTTTGATCCTATCCTTGGATGAAAGTATAGTGAGCATAGTTAGGCTAGTTCTAGTATTTGCTTCTCATGAGTAGATGTGTATGTCCCTACTCATACCTTATGATGAACTATTGATCATGGTCATCAAGTATTCTTGGTCCACCTATCTCCATTTAGAGAATGATGTAATATTGGTGGGTGTTGGGAATATTACATCATTCTCGTAGATTGTTGGTGTGTCATATTGTAATTATTTGTTACTAAGTTACCGGTTCAGTTTTGGGTTCGGGTTCGGGTTCGAGAACCCGGTTCGCCAGTTCGGGAAATTTTTTTTTTGGTGTTGGGTTCGGTAATAATATAAAAATCAGAAATATATACATATTTGTAGTAGCAATTAAGTTTAGAATACACCACCATATTAATAGTCAAATAACATAGCAAAAATACACCACCACTTTATACTCAAAAGTCAAATGTCACGATATAGAATTATAAATTAAAGTTCAAACTTCAAACATAAAAATGTCAAGTGTTTACAATCAGCCATTAATAATTATTGATCATTGATCAATCTGAATCATATGGGTCATCAAAAAAAGCAGCATCATCAGCATCATTAGATGCTACATTTTGTGTAGAACCACAAATAGCATTAGTAGCACTTGCACAAGCACTGCCACTAGCACTAACACTACCGCTCTCATGCTCAGTAGCTGCTTCAAGCTGATAGTCATCATCAATATCAAGCACAGCTAAGTGACTTGTGGAAGCATCCAAGTCAAGTTGCTCTGGCTCAATATCCCACCTCCTTGTGTCTCCTTCTTTGTAGGAACTATGTTTGTGTGTAAGTAGACGCAAGTTTGAATGCACATACACCAAGTCGTTAGCCTTTTTTGAATGTAGCCTATTGCGTTTTATTGAGTGGATGAAGGAGTATGTGCTCCAATTCCTCTCAGAAGAGGATGAACTAGCAACCTATTAAGACCAAATTAAATTAATAAATAGTTAAGAGTTACAAAATTTAACTAAGCAAAATTATTAATTAAAATTAAAATTACAAATATAAAACTTACTTGGGATAAAACTTTTATTGCAATAGGTTGTAGGTGCATGTATTCTTGCCCATGGAAGTACCACCAACTATGAGCATCCACCTTGCACTTGTCTCGAAGAGCATCCATATTCTGATCAACACTACTAGAGCATGCAAAAGCCATGAACTCAGCCCTCACTCGATCACGTTGGTCATGATCAGTGAAGATTCTATGAATTGCTTCCTTGTACCCTTGAGCCAGTTCACCATCCCTATATGGAGCAACTCTTGATGAAGCAGAAAGTATCTGAGGACTATAATATTTGGGATTCAATGCAAAAGCGAGAAGATGCAAGGGAGTGGTCATTTTGTTCCATCTATCAACCATGATTTCCTGTAGCTCTTTGAAGAATTTTTCTTCAGGATCTTCCTCTTTTGCATTGATGATGGATCTCATCTTCTCAATCATTGAGTCGATACCATCATATACTTCGCCCAAACAAGGTCTATCCAAGTCAGTGTAACGGATCATGCTCAGTATGGGCTCGGTGAAACTGACGAGATACTCAACACGATCCCACCAACCATCATCTAGGATCCTTTGCTTGATCCTATTTGCCCTTTCATTGCTAGATTGCCTCCATACATGTAATGTCCCCATTTTGGCCATAGCTCTTCTTTGGATAGCCTATTTCCGAGAATCCGTGGGTTGATCAAAAGTGAAATTAGGGTTTCCTTGTTTGGAGGTTTGTGGCATTTCTAGGTATTTACTATTTTTAGTAAATACTAATTTTGGCGTGGTTGATTGTCAGCTTTCATTAAGTCTTACTTCGGCTTTCAGTTCGCTCATTGGTTTTGAGGTAAACTTACTATTTTTGGCAGGGCTATTTTTAGTAAGTCTAATTTTGGCGTGGCATCATCGGCCAGTTCAACTCAAGTCATCTTGTTATCCATCAGTCTCGTTTGGCTTTGGGTTGGTTTTCTCCTTGGACTGAGTTTCAGACTTAGTCAATTTTCATGTCTTGAAGTTGTACCCCACGCCTAGGCTTGATGACTTCAAGTTGTTTTAAAGAAGGGGACATAAAGGGGTCAAGTGAGCATTTAATTATTTAATAAATGCTTTATTGTTGCAATATGAAATGGATGCCTAAAAGGGAAGTTGAATGATATTTTATTATTTCAAAAAGTAAAAGGCAAAAGGTGGCGTCCCTTTTGGAAGTTGAAGTGATTCAACTTCTTGGAATTTGAAGAGTTCTTGTTGCTTCATTTGCCAACAAAAGCTTATATATTGCTGCTGTTTGAAGAGCTGATTATCAAATATTTTTATGCTAATATTATGCTGTCGAAATGACAACTTGTTTAATACTTCGAGGGATGCTTACCTCCTAGTTCCAATCCAATTTCGTGTTTGAAATACAACACCTAGTTGGTCATTTGCTGCTTCTCAAATCAGACTAGCAGATTGAGCTCAATAGTTGAAGATTTTGATGAAATTTCCAGTTTTGAAGTTGCTGATACAGTCACAGCTGAAAGTGGTTTTTGCATACAGCTTTTGGAGTGAATTTAATTTGCTTGTGGGTACTTTTCCAATCCATTCCTACACCCAAGGCGACCATCTTTGGAGAGTTTCAGATTTTAGTTTTGAGTTCATGATTTTTACTTGTCAAAATCGCCCTTGCTCAAGGCCGTACCATTCAAGGAAGCATTGGGATTTGTGCCAGAAATAAAGCTGCTGTTTGGTTGCTGTTTGATGATCAAAAAATGTTCGCCTACCTTCTAAGAAGACACAGCAAAAGACGACATTCAATTCGGAGATGAATTAAGTGAGTTATGAACATTTCATTGATTTTCTCTGTAGCTGGTTTGAATTTCCAGAATTCTGATTTTTATATCAGACTGTTATAATTCTCAGTTTTTGGTCTTATACTTCAGTTTTGGAGTGTTATATGATTGTAAGAATTCATACTTCTTTTTCTAAGGTTCACTTGCTATCATTGTAATTTGTAATCTGCAGAGTTTAATTTGTAAAGGTTGAGATTAAGCATTACTAATCCAACCATTTCCAGTTCTGCAATTACTTATTGTTTTGTCATTAAATTACCCCTGGATGGTTTACCGCCAGTGTGGATAATCTGATTTGTAACACTCTTGTACCCACTTTCATAGTGGAGAATCCCCACAGCTCTGTTGATGCCCGCCGCAGCGGATGAATTGTTTTAATTGTAATCTTTTCCCCCCACTGTTTGGTGGTAGTGTGGAAATGCTTTTCATGGCTGGTTATCCGCCTATCAGTTTCTAGTTTTCATTTAGCTCCTCCGCCATATGACAACACCTATCTCTCATTGGGATTGAGTGTGCATTCTTGGTGTGAGTTCATTTCAAGTTCAGTTTTCTATTTGGAGCTAACGCTAACCGAGTTGATTAAGTGCTGGTTATGTGTGTTAATTCATCGAAAAAAATTGGTTAGCATATTTCAGTGGTATCAGAGCCAAGATCTTGCCATCCTGTGAATAAGACAGAGTCAATTGACAGATGAGTGATAGAGAAATCAGATTCTTCACCTAAGTTCAGTTTAGCTTTCAGAAGTTCTTAAGATGTTGCATTTTCTAAGGTCCAGGAATCGTGAGAAGTCAGATTTGATTGTGGCTTCGGAAGAATGTCAGTTCAAGAGGCAATGCGAACATGAGGCTGCCATACTCCGTAAACAATATCAGAGCATGACAGATGAGTTTAAGAACGATGTTTCATTTGACACGTTTTTGAATTGTGCGGTGATTCATGACCCTGGAAAGTTGGCTATGGTCAACTACATCAAAAAAATGATTAAAGAGGAAGTAGAAATTGCCATGGTTGAAGAATCAAGGAAGGAAGAAGCAAAAGGATCTGTTTGTGGTTTGCAGCCCACAAGTAAGCAAATTGAAGAGAAAAATCAGTCAATTAGTGTTGAAGAAGACACAAGCAAGGTGCACATTTTGGTTCAAAATGAAAGTGGGCTTGATGAAGATACCTTGGCAAATGAGGAGATTAAGTTAGAGTCCCAAAATACATCCCTAGACTTGCATGGGATGGGAAATAATGAAGATTATTATGGTAAGAAGATCATTACAGCAGTCTTGAGTCCTAATAAGGATTCAAGCAATGAAGATCTCGAGACAAATGGCTTCTCAAAAGATGCTGGTGGAACAGTTGTGTGGGATAAGTACGTTGAAGAAGAGCAAGATGAAGCAAATACTAATGGTGTCTTTGAACCAGCCTATGACCATTACGAAAGTGAGGTTGTTGATGGTGATTCCGATGTGTTTTTATCTCCTCTTGTTGAAGATTTAGTGAAGGATAATTCTCTACTTTATGCTGAGCCAATTCCATATGAAGAATTATTGACAAGTGTCCAAGAAGACTTTTTTGGTATGTATGTGGGCACTAATGATAAAATCAGCAACACATCTACTCAAGATAATTTCATTGAAGAAAAGAATGACAAAATATTCAAAGCAACCAGCTTTGATGATTCTTTAATCCGATATAATGCTAGTGACTTGAGTGGTAGTGGGTTTGATTATCAAACTACATCTGTGGAGAAAGTTATAGATGAAGATTTCAGTTCAAGTGGGTTGAGGAGTGACTCATTCAAAGAGTCAACAGTTCAAGAGGAGCATGATGATCTCTTTCCTATTGATCATTGCAATCAAACCTTTCACATTTGGGATCCGGGCGCGATGTCACCAAGGTATGATAAAGAACCGGAGTGGGATAAATTCCCCTTTGATCCTGATGAAGTTCAAAAATCAGTTTGCAATGCAAGTAATGAAGTGATCTTTGGAGGAGAAGTTGCAGCAATGGCTAATGAGAAAGTGATTTCTTATGTTGAAGAGAAGAATGTTTTAAAATCAGCAAATGATTTGGATGCCTTTCAAAATTACGCACAAGAAGAGTATGAGAACTTGAAAGGTCAAGATAGAGGTACTAATTTGTTTGAAGAAGTTGTTGACAAGCCTTCGATTCAGGAGATATGCAGTGATAAGATTAGAAAGGAGGCTGATTTTGAAAATCATGTCAAGGAAAACAAATCAGAAAAATTGATGTTTGATGAGCATAGCTTCTTTGCTGATTGGGATCAAGGGCCTAAAGAGCTGCAAGTTTTGAAGGATAATTTATTGGTTTCAGAAGAGAAGATTGTTAAAGTGTTATCAAAATTTGATAACACATATCACTTCATTGCGGAACTTTGCTGGAAGTTTCAATTTGAAGAGAAACTAAATGGAGTTAAAGATGGAGACTCTCTTTCCAAGATGCAATCTATCAAAGAGGCATTGGAATCCATAAAGTCAGATTATTTGCATTTGCTCTCAGATAGGGATAATGCTATTAAGTTTGCAGAGGAGACCTATGATGCCTACCAAGAGAAGGAGGAAGAGATGGATAGGCTTTGCCTTGATTTTACCTTAGCTCATCATTCTTTATACAAAGCAGAAAATCATTCATCTATTGCAGCTACCCTTAAGGAACAAGAAGTTAATACAAGGATTATGGAGATCAAACAAATAGTTGAAGGAATAAATGAACTCCATAATGATGAAACATTGCGTAATGCCAAGATGATCCCATATGTTGATGGTGATTGGAAAGTACATCAAGAGTGTGAACTCTTGAGTTGGGAAGAGACTTTGCCACAAGAAGGAATGGTTTGCAGCTATGCGATAGATGTTTTAACGGATAATGAATGTAGTATTCAGCATGCTACACTTTGTGGGTCGGCAACTAATGGTGAGCATCCACAAGTTGAAAAAGATGAGTTTGAATTCTATGAAGACACCAACGAAAGGGATGAAGATAATATTTTTGAGAACAACAGTCCATTATCTTCACATGATTTGGATAATCATAAGGTGATAGATATTTTCTATGAAAGTGTGCCATGTTTTGTGAGTAGTAATCATCAAGGGCATTTTGATAATGAAAGCATAAGTGGGATCAAGGATGAAGTATTCACATGGAAAGTGTGGACTCAAGGAGATTTCTTCAACATTGGCTTAAAGGTGTCAATAAAACAAGTCTTGGTAGTTGCTGGTCACTCCATTGCAGCAACAAAGAGTGAAGATTCCAAACTTATTACTCATGAAGTTTGGGAGAAAGTTGAACCTAAACAGGCAATTCACCTTCTTAACAATCTATCTCTTGGGTTGAGTGATGTTTTGGCTCACCCTAGTCCTTTGGGGAAATGGGAATTATGGACAACATTTGTTCTGTGCTCCATTGATGTTGATGTTTTCATGGATGGGCTACATGGGTTTATCAAAGAAGACACTAACTTCTTGAGTTTGCAAATTGCTTTGATTAACACTTGGAGAACTGTGGTGTTCTCTTTTTGGTGCATTGGGGAACATTTCCAGTTGGGTATCCATGCTTGGGATCCTCAACATGGCTTGATGGAGATTGTTACAAGTGGAAAGAGGAATCATTGGAGAGATACGGGTTCAATTTTCAGATTCTTTGATGCTGTCCCCATCCTTATTAACCATTCGATGGTTCTTTTTGCACATCGACCGATGGATTGGGAAGATATATTGAACAAAGGATGTTTTTATTTTGGGTTGGAGTTCCTTGAGAGGATGTGTCCAGCCTTGGGCATGAGTTGTTGTGATATTATAGATGCTAATTTCCAGTTTTGCAGCAATCCTACAACCCCTTGCATGCTGATTTTCCTAAAATCAGACTTTGAGTGGTTCATTTCAGTTTTCATAGGCAGCTGGTACATTCATTTTTCCTCTTCACAACCTCTTTTTAGTGATGATTTTTGGCTTCAAAAGTGGGTAATAATGTTTCATAGTGATTCAGATCAGTATTGGATGGTGTTCAAGTTATGTTCTAGTGGCTTTCTTTGTACAATCTCTTGCACTAGTATTTGGGGCAGCGAACCTTTGCTTGATTTGGTTCAACTTTTTGAGACTTTGGGGGAGAGATTGGTGGAAGTTTTCAGAGTTTTTCTTGAATATGTCAGAATTACTCAGAGGAGGCATTATACATCCTTAAGGAGCTTTGAGGATGCAGTTGCTATGACTTGGCAAAGAGCTGTTTTTTCCTTTGCAAATAGCTATGATGGAATCACATTTGCTGTTGTGATTTGGTTTGATGCTTTGAGGAGTGATGTTGATGAGAATATTTTTGAGTTGTTTAGATTATTCTTCTTTGTTCTCAGAATGGTGATTGACATTGACATTGCAGATGTTAATTCCTCAGAGTTTATTGAGCATGAGACGCTGCTAGATTTTGATTCAATTCCTTCTATGTTGTTCGACTTGAATTTCAGGCATGTTATCACTTTGAGGTTGCAAGGATGGTTAGTGCAGTTTTGGTGCAATGATTTCATTTGTATGATCAGAGTAGAGCAGCATCAGCATGGTGGGGTTTTTCAAAGATGGACATGGGACCCCGGGATCCTATATGTTTGGTGGGATCAATTTGGAGTGTTGTGGCATTGCTTGAGGACAAGCAATTTTGGGAAGGGCGGACTGTAATGTCCCCATTTTGGCCATACTTCTTTGACTGATAGCCTATTTCCGAAATCCGTAGGTTGATCAAAAGTGAAATTAGGGTTTCCTTTGTTTGGAGGTTTGTGGCATTTCTAGGTATTTACTATTTTTAGTAAATACTAATTTTGGCAGGGTTCAGTTGTCGCTTTCATTAAGTCTTGCTTCCAGCACAGTTCTGCTTTCTGTTGGTTTTGAGGTAAACTTACTATTTTTGGCAGGGCTATTTTTAGTAAGTCTAATTTTGGCAGTGGCATCATCAGCAGTTCAACTCAAGTCATCTTGTTATCCATCAGTCTCAGTTTGGCTTTGGGTTTGGTTTTCTCCTTGGACTGAGTTTCAGACTTAGTCAATTTTCATGTCTTGAAGTTGTTCCCCATGCCTAGGCTTGATGACTTCAAGTTGTTTTAAGAAGGGGACATAAAGGTCAAGTGAGCATTTAATTATTTAATAAATGCTTTATTGTTGCAATATGAAATGGATGCCTAAAGGGGAAGTTGAATGATATTTTATTATTTCAAAGTAAAAGGCAAAAGGTGGCGTCCTTTTGGAAGTTGAAGTGATTCAACTTCTTGGAATTTGAAGAGTTCTTGTTGTTTCATTTGCCAACAAAAGCTTATATATTGCTGCTGTTTGAAGAGTGATTATGGAATATTTTTATGCTAATATTATGCTGTCGAAATGACAACTTGTTTAATACTTCGAGGGATGCTTACCTCCTAGTTCCAATCCAATTTCGTGTTTGAAATACAACACCTAGTTGGTCATTTGCTGCTTCTCCAATCAGACTAACAAATTGAGCTCAATAGTTGAAGATTTTGATGAAATTTCCAGTTTTGAAGTTGCTGATACAGTCACAGCTGAAGCTGGTTTTTGCATACAGCTTTTGGAGTGAATTTAATTTGCTTGTGGGTACTTTTCCAATCCATTCCTACACCCAAGGCGACCATCTTTGGAGAGTTTCAGATTTTAGTTTTGAGTTCATGATTTTTACTTGTCAAAATCGCCCTTGCTCAAGGCCGTACCATTCAAGGAAGCATTGGGATTTGTGCCAGAAATAAAGCTTCTGTTTGGTTGCTGTTTGATGATCAAAAAATGTTCGCCTACCTTCTAAGAAGACACAGCAAAAGACGGCATTCAATTCGGAGATGAATTAAGTGAGTTATGAACATTTCATTGATTTTCTCTGTAGCTGGTTTGAATTTCCAGAATTCTGATTTTTATATCAGACTGTTATAATTCTCAGTTTTTGGTCTTATACTTCAGTTTTGGAGTGTTATATGATTGTAAGAATTCATACTTCTTTTTCTAAGGTTCACTTGCTATCATTGTAATTTGTAATCTGCAGAGTTTAATTTGTAAAGGTTGAGATTAAGCATTACTAATCCAACCATTTCCAGTTCTGCAATTACTTATTGTTTTGTCATTAAATTACCCCTGGATGGTTTACCGCCAGTGTGGATAATCTGATTTGTAACACTCTTGTACCCACTTTCATAGTGGAGAATCCCCACAGCTCTGTGGATGCCCGCCGCAGCGGATGAATTGTTTTAATTGTAATCTTTTCCCCCCACTGTTTGGTGGTAGTGTGGAAATGCTTTTCATGGCTGGTTATCCGCCATCGGTTTCTAGTTTTCATTTAGCTCCTCAGCCATATGACAACACCTATTCTCAAGGATTGAGGTGCATTCTTGGTGTGAGTTCGCCTTGATTTCTATTTGGAGCTAACAACCGGAGTTGATTAAGTAAGTTTGTGTGTAATTCATCAAAAATTGGTTAGCATATTTCAATACGCACCCCAATTAGGGCTGATTACCATGGCACATAGTGCCTCACAACCTTATAAGTCGTCTCAACACAATTGTGTTGGAGGCAAAAGCAGGTCTCAACAAATTTGAAAATCAAAATTAAAATTAAAATATAATTTAAATTTACAAAATCAAAATTTAAAATTAAAAGAAAATTCAAAATTTAAAATATTGAGAATTAACTTACCTTCAACAACTCCAATTTTGAGAATTGTCTAAATATTCCTTGTGTCATATGGTGGTTGGTGATGAACATTTGGATGTCTTCCCTCAACATACACCTGTTTGATCCACTCAATTTTGGATCCAATTTTTGTAGCATTAGATTGAGGGAGTGGACAGCACAAGGTGTCCAAAAATGTGTGGATACTTCTCCTCAACCAATAACCCAACAGCCCTACAATTTTTGGCATTGTCGGTTACAACTTGCACAACATTTTGATGGCCCACTTCTTCAATAGCTTGGCAAAGGATGTCAGCAATAAATGGACCATCTTTCACCTGTCCTTCACAATCCACTGCTCTCAAAAACATTGCCCCTTTAGGGGACACAACAATAACATTGATCAATGGGCGATTTCTTGCATCTTTCCATCCATCAGAAACTATGGTCACCCCTGTTTCGATCCACGAATCCCTTATGGGCTTCAAAGAGTCTACTACATGTTTCACCTCTTTCTCCAATAAGGTGCAACGCACCTTCTCAAAACCTGGGCCCTTATACCCCTTTGGAGCCTCATTAATAGATTTCACCATTTTTTGCCAATATGGTGAACGAACAACATTGAATGCCAATCCATTGGCATAGACACATCTTGCTATGTCTTGATCAACAATCTCTCTTGCCTCATTCTGAAATGAAGCTTCCAATGGTCCCTTAGATCTTTTATTTGAAGAGGGCATGGTTTGCTCTTGAGGGATGTCCATAAATGGATGGCTTTCTGTAGGTGGAAAATAAGAAGGTGGTGTAGGGGGTTTCATGGATCGAGATCCTTTCTTCAAAGGATGGTTTGTTTTACCACTGGTTATTTTTTGGTTTGCCTTTTCTTGCTTAGCAATATATTTCAACATTGTATTTTTTGGAATGCCATCGTTGTTTTCACCTGGACAATTTTTGATGCCTATTTCAGGGATGCCGCACAAGTGCCCTTTTACTCAATTATATGAGCTCGAATATTGAACATGGCAATGACTACAAATCCAAACATATCCTCCACCACTTGGAAGTTGCTGAACCATTTCTACATATTTCCAAAGGGGAGAGGCTGGGTTTGTTTTGAAACGAGATTGGATTGAGCCTGAGGAGGTACCGGTTGCCATTGTAATACGGAATAGTGAATACCTAAGGCACAACATATTGAAATTTTGGTATTGATTCATTGAATTTGAAACTAAAAGACTTAATTAATTTAAAAAAATGAAAAAATTGAACATGTGTTATAGACATTTAGAAGAATGAAAAGTAAAACAAAACAATAACTAAAAAACAAAACAAAAGAGTTGAAGTTCACTTGTGAAAAAAAATGTAAAAAAAATAATCAAAAAACTTCAAAAAACCTACCTCTTTTGAAGAAATCTTGCTCTACGATCTTCTTAGCAACGAATAGACACTTGCAAGTGCTTAGGAATAGCACAACAATCAACTTTGAACAATCTACGATCAGCCTTCAAGTCTATTCCAGCTTGTGCAAGCAAAAGAGAAAGTTCAGCAATGGAGGCAAAAAATCCTTTTTTCTCATTCACAAATTGGTAAATGAGTATCACTTTACCTATTTCATGTTTTTGAGGCAAGTATTAGGGTTAGAAAGAATAAAAAACTCATTAAAAGTAAAAAAAGAGTTAAACTTTTAAAAAAATGCAAAAAAGTGTGAAAAAATGCACTTGGGTGCGGAATTCTGCCCGGGTTCAAAACTTTTGAACCTTGTCTGGACCTACAGTCAGGGGTCCGAACCCTGGCTGAACCCACAGTGGGATTTTTGGACCCATAGCGTATTTTGTCGGACCGGATCCGAATTCCGGACTTGAACCGAACCTGAATCGAACCTGGAGCTTGTAGGAGCGAATCTGGTAACTTAGATTTGTTAGTGGTTGTAGTTTATTTGTTGGTATTATGAGTTGTTAAAACAACTCATATTTTTAGGAGTTTGTTTATTTGTTATCCCGTAATAATGGAGTTGTTAAAGGCATAGTTTACATACTTGGATTCAGAGAGTACTTGGCAAGGCCAAATTTTTTGACTTAGCAAATACTCAGTGACTTAAAAAGTATTAAAATATAATTATACTGAAGAAAATACTATTGTTATACATATATTTGTATTATCATTGCATATCTTAATAATATATATAATTTATAGTATATATATTAATAATAAATATAATAATATATTAAATAAATATAATTTATAGTATATATATTAAATAAATATAATAATAGTATATATAATAAAATAATAATAATAAATATATATAAGAATTGTATATATAATAAATTTAATGTGTAAAACTAAACTATAAATATTAAATATAATAATAGAAAAGTTTACATGATAAAAAATAATAAAACTATACTATAAATATATATTAAACTTTTTATAAATATAATGATAGAAAATTTTACATGATAAAACTATAAGTTTCTATAATAATTTTAGTATATATTTTTTTATATCACGGAATAGTGCCGTGGAGCCGAGCCAAGGTCGGGTTCCGAATGGATTGTTCTGTAACCTAGAAAATTTTGGGTGCACAAGCAATGAAAGGACTCGAGGACCAACTCGGATTCGATGTGAAGGCACCATGATTTGGACGAGACCAAATTTCAAGTGCCCACCGCAAAAATGAGCCAAAAAAATGTGGTTAAATGGCAATTATTTGCCAGTTTTTCCGGTGATTACTCTGCAAAAATCGGCAATTAATTTGTATTGAACAAATATATTGAAGCACACACTATCTTGTTTTTAATTATTGCAGCTTCTCTTTGTCTCTGCTCAAATTTCCTTTCATCCTTGAGGGGTCCTTCCTGCACAGAATATTTTAGTTAGTTCGTATGATTTGATGTTTGATCATTTTTGTTTTTCTCGATTAACTGATTCTAATGTTCTTTTAGTGCTTTGTACCTGTTAACTGTTTTTTTTAATCTAGGTTCCCTGTACCCTTGCACTTCTCTATTCAAACATAATGTATTTTTTGAGTCTCATTTACCTATTTTTGATCATTTGTGGACATTAATATAGTTTCTTTCTCTGTTTCTATTACACAAACAAATAGTTGTATCAAATCTCAATATCTCTTAATTTGAACTTGCTTGTGAATATTGCAATTAGAGCCAAAATATCTAAAGTTGCCAAAAAGTATGTTTATTAAAACACAAGGAAACATACAAAAATATATGTGAGAATTTGTGTGGAATAAATATTCTTGAGAGAGCACCACCCACAGAAAACCTGATGCACTTACTGGTACCTGCAACATGATATTTCATAAAGCAATGTTTAGAATTCCTATCTATCTGAGATCGAATGAACATGTTTGTTTAGTTCTATATTGTAATGCCTTTGACTCTAAAATGAGTTATTTGTTAAGGGATAAGGATCTTCAAAATTTGAGAGAAGCTTTCAAGACTACTTTACACATTGAAAGCAACAAAAGAGCCTTGAGAAAAGTAGGAAGGAGGAAGGATGTGAAACTCCTAAAGAATCCCAAGGGTCATAATGAGAAAACAACAACTCAAGAGGATAAGATGGATAAGCTAATGAGTGCTTTAAAGAGTTGAGTTACAAAATGGCCAGGACTGAAAAGGGCCTGGCAAATGAGAAGTATATCAGCAAGAATCCACAACCAATGGCCCATAAGTTCATTCAACTGAGATTTTCAACAGTTGTCAAGGACATGTATAACCCTTACTAAAACCCACAATCAATCATCATCAGACATAATAGGTAAAATCAACAGAAACAGTCATCGAAGACATGTGTAAGCCTTGCTGAAGCCCACAGTCAAGCGTCATCATGGCATAGGTAATGTCAACAGAGACACACAATCAATCATTCATCAGAGACATTAGTCAGCTCAACTCAATCCTCCAATCAATCAGAGTGTGGGAGTAAAGAAGTCTATGGGCATACTTTTCCATTATATTGTTTTCTGAAATTGAATTGAGATAAGGCCATTCTATCAGTTATATTAGGCTATACAAGAAGACAAAACTGTTTGGGGTCCAAACTTTGCAATGCTATGTCAAATAATGTACGGGGGCACTTGTCTTCACTGTGGCTTGCAAATGTAATCCAATAGATTTAATTATCGACTTCAGTGATTTATATGCAGGTGCTATTGAAGTCAGGAGTCCTTGATTTTGTATTTTTTGTAGTTTGAACTTATTGCAGTAAGATTGTCAGTAGTAAAACCTTTGTTTGAGGCTTTGATGTAGTCATTTTGTATAAATTATCTCACTGATTTTGCAGTTTCTTGTTTTATATTATTCTAGACATGCATAAGCATCTTTTGCCACTTTTATTGCATGCACTATGCCCTCCATCATACAGTATCGCATGTACCATATGAGCTCCATCCATTTTTTTCATGCAATAGAAGATTTATATGCCAGAGTTATCCTGTTAGCACAGTTAATATCTATCAAAGTACAGTGGTCTTCAATTGGTAGCTTTTAGTGCAATTGTGAATTGTACTTTGATTATCTTCTTCTACACTAGTCAATGTTTTTGTTAAGTTGATTTAATAATACTTTGATTGCCACTCAAATCAATTTCCAGCTATGTAACCATCAACAAGCTTATCCTTTTTCCACTTAACACGTGTCCAACTTGATTTACAAATGATTTGACCATTATTTTTGTTAGAAAAGTGTATTATTTTAACTCTAATAGCTAGATGTTGGAAGTATTACTAAATGTGTCTTACACAATTTGCATCAACAAAATATTTGTACAATTAGAGATGTGTTTGTTGGGCATAATCTGTAGCCATCACTTTTGGTTCGTGCAATATATTATTAATTTTATATTGTTTCATTCATATTGGTTATTGTGGTAGATTTCATAACAAAACTTAAGCCTTGTTTCAGGTTATTCCTTTTGAAAGAGAAAATTCACGGCGTTCTCCACCTCCAGATCTACATTCCTATTTTTTGAGTAAAAGAATAATCTACGTGGGATGGCCACTTTATTGGAGTGTGTTTGAATTAATTTTAGGAGAACTAATATATCTGCGAGAAGAGGATTCTGATAAGCCAGCTTACATGTATATCAATTCCACAGGCAGTACAAAGGTTAGTAGTTTACTTCTTCTATTCAAGTTTGTGGCAAACAATTGTTACGTTGATCATATAAAGGTTTTTACAATTTCCAGCCAAATTCAGTATCCATGATATCAGGTAATATCGCCTATTTTGCAAATAAGTTTTATGATGACAGTTTATAGGCTGCCTGCTTTTTCAAGTCAAGAAGTTTATCCATTCACAGTAGGTTATATTTTCAACATCTACTAGTTCATCATGAAGTCATTATCATTTCAACTTTTTTTGAGCTATCATATGTTTGGTAGGTACCTAATAAACATTTTAATTAACACAGAAATGTGTTAGCATTTTTTGTTGTTCTTTAAGATAATTTTTCCAATTTTATTGAGCAAATTGATGTTCAATTTCTTCTATTTGGCTTGTTAAAATCAGTTCCATTGAATCTGAAAAGTTGTATAACAATGAGTTGATTGTCATGTCCAGTCAGCTTTGACATGCTTGTTCGACCTTTAGACTTGTGTAATAAGGAGGCTTCCCCAATGCAAGAAAACACCATAAACATTTAACAAGAGACTGATGGATAAATGCCCATTTTGTCTTTAGCTGAAGAAAGGTGAAATCATGTTACAATCTATCTTGAAGTGGTGATAGAATAGTTAGAAAAGTTATCATAAGGTTATGTTCCATATAAAGAATGACCGGTAGCATGCTGTGGCTAAAATATTGCATATGGTTTATATACTAAATGTTTTGTGGTATGTAATATACACATTTACTTAGGTTTACATTGAATGTGTGAAGAAGAATTATGTATAAATTATTTATCTTTCAATTATTTTGCTGGTTTGTCCTTACCTTTCTGGGGAGAAGTTTAATGCTCTTTAGATATATATTTACTTTATCTTATTCTTGGTGTCTTTATGTTTTGTATTGTATTATATTTTGTGAGATCTATAGTGATATAATGATGTAGTATATTTATATCATACTGAAAATGGAAAGATCGTGTGCACCATCAGAATTGTGTAGAAAAGGGGTATTATCTATTCTTGTGTTTACCATCTATTGAGTGGTCCGATGGAGGTTGTATGAAGTGTACACAAGTTCCTTTCAACGTACCAGCCACCTGGGAACTTTTTGGGGATGGTGATGGTAACCCTTGCAAATTTAAGAAATGCTGTAGGAAACTACACTCTAATGTATTTTTCTTTTGTATTAGAATAATGTTTAAGAACACTTTTGGCAATTTTGGGGTACATTAAAAACTATAGAGTATGGACTGTTACTCACAGTCACTTGGCTGTTCTAATCACATCAAAGTATTATCTACCTAACAAATCCATGTTTCGGATTACCAAAAAAGACATTAGCAGTCTTAAAACATCATTGAAAGTACTATCGAGCTTTTCATTGAATCAAACAGGCTCTTCTTTCTTCCCAGGAGGTTGTTGGTTTACATTATCTTGCTTTGGTTGTTGGTTTGCCTCGGTTGCTGTGGACGGTTGTTTCAGCTGGTTTGTGGTATGATCTGTTTGCCACATTTTATATCGTAGGATTTATTTGCATTTCATTATTGATCACTACGTGGAATATTAAACAGTTGTTAAATTTGTAATTACAATTTCTTTTATGGTTGTCACTTTTTCATCCTTTTGTGATTGTTCCTGGTTTGGAGTCAGATATGTGCCAGTTATCACTTGCTTGTCTGATTTGACTGCTCTCTATTTTGGTATCACTTATGTGCCATTTGGCACTTGTTCCATTTGAATATGTCTAATCTTTTGTTTTGATATTTTTAATAAGTTAAATACTAATGTTGTTTCTTTTTGATCCAGTTTTGTGCCTGTTGGCACTGATGTACATAGGGAAATAAGTTTAACTCTGGTTCTCTCTCCTAATGTGTTGCTTTTTGTGCTGGTTGGTACATTAGGCTCTTTGAGTTTGTGTACTCTCCACCCTTTCTCATTTTACTCTTCCTGTCCCGCTGGAGTTATATCGATTCAATTTGGCACTCGATCATTCTGTTGGTTAACCTGCTGAACTTCATGTCCTTGTTGCCTATAATTATGATTAAGAATCTCATTAATCTTCTTCATGCCGTTGATTAATTTTGAAAGACTAGGCATTCTGAAGAATATATTAGTATTTTTAAATAGTATAAAATATGATACAAAACTACAAGCATTAAACAAAGGAATAAATATCAAGATACTAGTTTTCTTATTCGGTTACGAAGTTATAGAAATGGAGCAGGATCAGGAAATGTGGACAAAGATTGTGAAGGCATGGACCAGAAAATGAAACTAGCAAAGGAATGTGTAAAGTGGAGCTTCTCCTTCTGGCTTGCTATTTTCATCACAATCTATCACTCCATCTGCAGAGTAAATTTCAGTTATCAACCTAGTGGACTAGGATGTGGAACTTAAAATGAGAAGAATGTAGGATTTAGTTCTGCAAATTCACATAATTTTGGCTGCATAGTGCGGATCTAGAGAAATTGTTTGCCCACAATTGGGACTTTCTTTCTCTCAGCCAGCAAGGAAAGACTAATCCAGAATCTCTCAAAGGCTTTTTTCTAGTTATCTTTGATTTTGCTAATACTTGAAGTATTTCAGGGTGGTCCATGGCTCACAGGGAGGGCAGGGTTTATTGGAGTGAGATTGGTGATAGCGCCCCCAAAAAGAGAGATTGTTTGAAGTACCTTGTTTGGATCTCATTAAATGGGCTCCTTTGGAAACCTGAAATATTTGATCAAATAGGTAGCAGCTTGAGAGATCAGTTGTGTTCAAATTTTTTAACCACATTCATAAAACTGTCTTTGCTAGACTTTGTGCGCTCATTGATCTTTAAAAAACCTCTCCTACATTCTTGTTGATTAAATAAAAAATTAGGGAAAGATTAGAGGAGATAGATTAAGAAAATATGCCCTTAGGTGCAGAGTGTGCCATTTTCTTGGAAGTTTTGTAAGGGTTTCCTCAATAAAACCTCTGAGTCTTTGCTAGACTTTGTGAGACAATTTTAGAGATGTTGAAATAGGATATAGCTAACAAATGAAAGTATGTTGCAAACTTAAAAGATATGCGTGGAGAAACCCTTGCAGGAAAAAACTCCTCACAAAGAAATCTAAAGTGTGTATTAATTCTTTAAATGACTTACACCAATACAACTTCTCTCGCTGAATTCTTGCAGCACTTTTGTTACTACTACAACTTGCAAATCAACATGTGCAATCTTCTAGATCAACCTCCAATTTATAGAAGAATTACAAATAAAAACCATGGAATGGTTTTGCAAACCAGTTATAAGCCAAAGAGAGGTATGGTGCCCAAATTGGTTGGATTCAAAACCCAACGACTCCCTTGGTCTAAGATGCCCCTAGCTATTAATAGCATATTCCTTACATGTTTTCATAATGTCATTACATAGAATATTTGCCTACCCAGATGTGAGCATTCAATTTGTCCTTATTCTTCCATGCATTAAATGCTTCATGACGTGTCTAACACTATCATAAGGTTAGTCAAGATTCCAGTGTAGCCTCCCTCTTACATGCTCCTACACATCATAAGAACTTATCATATGTAACCCCCACAAGACTAGTCAAGATGCTCTTAAACAGACCTTTCAAGATGCTAACACAAGTCTAAATAAGACAAAACTCAAGTAGATGTTAACATTCTCATGTGAGGAAAATATCCACCAGAAGATGAAAGTCATGCCACTCCAAAATGTGACACCAACTTTCCCTAGTGGAGACAAAAGACACAAAAGATGAAATAGTAATACATACAAAATATCAAGACATGAACATTAGGATTGCAAAGTTGAGACACCTTAACATTCTCTCGCTTGTCAAACACCTTGCAAGAGCATAAAAGGAACATAATAGAAATTTTACAAGAATATCAAATCAAGTTCTAGAAGACACGAGGGCCATGGCCTCTTTATACCAACTGAACTTCTCCATGCTCACTAGCTTTGTGAGACATTTTGCAACATTCTCTAAGGTGTCTGCTTTTTATAACATGACTTACCACTCTTAACTATTTCTCAAACAAAGTGATATTGAACACCAATATGCTTCGTGTGAGCATGATACATTGGGTTATTAACTAAATAGATGGCACTTTGGTTGTTGCATCTAATCCTTAGCTATTTACACTAAAAGCCAATACCTAAACACAATTTCTCTAACCACACTTCCCCTTTACAAGCATGTGTCACAACCACATTATCTACTTTTGTAGTTGGCAACATGATTGTAGCATGCCGTTTGCTCATCCAACTAATTGCTCCTCCAAACAAAGTAAAAGCATAACTGCGTGTGGACTCTTGCAATCTAGATCATCAACCCAATCTGAATTAACAAAGGTCTGCAAATCAACCATCCTGCCCACATCATTAGATCCATGAGAACAAATGCAATGGTCATAAGTCTCATGCAGATATCTAAAAACTCTTTTTACATATGTCAATGTTCATGACAAGGATTTGCCATAAACATACTAAGAATTCCCATTGCTTGGGCAATGTTAGATCTTGTATAGGCTATGACATACCTAAGGCTTCCTATAACATTTGTGTATGGAATTTATATTTCTTCAAGTTCATCATCAGTTTTAGATGATTGATCTAGAGATAGGCTAGTGCCAACTAGAAAGAAAATACCAGCTGGTCTACAATTATGCATGTAAAAACGCTATAAAATAGGGTCAATATACTTCTCTTGATTTAACCATAACATTTTTGTTAACTTGATCCTGTTGATTTCCATACCCAAGATATATTTTGCAGCCCCTAAATTTTTCATGTCAAATGTACCAAATAGTTGCCACTTGAGTTCCCTAATCATCTCCTTATCATTTTCAATAAATAACATATCATCAACATATAGGACAATGATTAGTAACTAATAATCAATTATAATAAAGTCATGATCCAATACAAAAACATCAAATTTCTGATACCACGTTCTTGGTGGCTGCTTCAAACCATACAAGATCTCTTAACCTACAAACCAAGTGTTCCTATCTCTTCATCACAAAATTATGAGGCTCTTTTATATTTATTTCCTCATCAAGATCCCCTTGTAAAAAAGCTATTATAACATCTATTTGCTCTACCTTGAAATTGAAAACAACAACAATAGATAAAAGGAATCTAATAGTGGTTAGTTTAGCCATGGGAGAAAAAATCTCACCAAAATCCACTACATCAACCTAGGAGTAACCTTTTGTCACAACCAATTCTTGTACCATTTCGACTTACCATTTGCTTTGAATTTCTTTTTAAATACCCATTTACGGCTAATGGCTTTCCTCCCTTCAAGCAACTTCATTAGATCCCATGTTTCACATTTTCTAAGGTTTTTATTTTTTCGTTCATGGTCTTGAACCAAGACTCATGCTAATATGAAGACAAAGCTTCCTTCATAGTTCTAGGTTTGTTATAAGTACACAATAAAGCAAATACACAATTATAATCAAAATGGCTATACCTTTCAATTGGATTATGATGCCTCATGGATCTTCAAAGAGGTGTAACAAGAGGCTCTTGTTGTCCTCATTTGAACTTGAATCTAAACCTTCGCCCTCCTCATTTTGTCCATCTTGTTATTGTTCTATGTGTGCATCTTCTCGTTTGTCAATCTTAATATCAAAATGCATTGTTTTGTCAGGCTTTACATGGGGTTTTCATTATTTTTAAATTTCCTAATCTCTTTAAAAATAACATCCTTAGAATATAACCTTTTCATTGCTAGATGATTCCAAAATTTGTAGGCTTTAATCTTGTTGCCGTAACCCACAAAAACACACTTGTCACCCTTGAAATCAAGCTTAGAGCATTTTTCCTTAGGAACATGAACATATGCTTCATTGTTAAAAACTCAAAAATATGAAATTTAATCAACATGTCTCCTACATCAACTCTTGTTGACAAGACTCCTATGGAGCCATCGACAAGCAAAAAATTCTCATTACATTTTAGAGTTTTGGTTGTGAGGCATATGAACACGTGCTTGGGGAGAAGTGGTGAAAGTTGGAGAAAAGATAGTGAGATGTATCTTAATTAATTATGTTTTTAGTGTGATAGGGTACAAGCTTTGGGACTTTATGGCCGAAAAAGTTTTGTACAACAAAAGTGTTATTTTAAGAGAGATTAAGTCTTCTACCACAACGTTGTAGCTTGAAAAGGATGGGAAGAAATATGTGGTTCAATATCCCCAAAGATCAATAAGTTTGAACCCAAAGCTCATGAAGGACCTAAAGAGGATGGGATCTCATATAGTTTAGATAGTTTTGAAGATGAGGTAGAACATCCACCTCAATTGTTGAGGAGGTCCACTACTAGACATATAATCCTCTCGTTTGGAGATTTATTTATTCATTTCTTACTAATATTGATGAGCCTATAATCGTGAAGGAGGTGATGGATATGGGTGATTTTGAGACTTGGATGGTAATTATGGATGAGAAAATGGTTGTATTGAAGAATAATGGCACATGGGGCTTAGTACTATTGCTAAATGGAAGAAAACCTATTGGATGTAAATGAGTATTCAAAAAAAAAGGTTTTGGATGGCGATATTGAAAATTACAAGGCAAGATTCGTTGCAAAAGGATATTCCTAGGTTGAGGGGATAGGCATTGGTGAAACTTTTCGTTAGGAATTTATTAGTGTATGACATAGAATAATATTTATGTGTGATATAATAAATAATGAATTAACATGTTAATATTAATTTATTAAATATAGATTAGTTATTAGTTGTTAGGTGGTTTGAGTAGCTAGTAGGTTGAAAGGATTAATAAAGCCAATTGAATGTAATAGTAAATATTGAAGATGAATGACGCATTGTGGTGTTGGAGCCTTTGTCTCTCCTTTGTTGCTGCAATTTCAATATGGTATTAGAGTGGGTTTTTTGGACCTCTCTGTTTTCCTTTCATTTGATTGTCATTCCTTCTTCAAAGTAATCAATACGATAGTGATGTGGTAAATACCCTGTGCAACAACCATTGTTTTGTCCGACCACCATCACATTTTGTCAACATATGTGTAGTGTAGACGACATGCAAATTTTTTGATATTCATCATCTATCTGCATTTGGTTTCTCTCCTCTCTTCATCTTGTTCTCTCTTTTCATTGTTTTTGCTCCATTTTGTTCATTTTCATATTGGAAAAATAAAAAATTTTAAAAATAAAGTTGTACATTTAGATGGTTGAAGGGTTTTGAGGAGTATTTGTAATTGTGTATGGAACCCTTTGAAATGAACCTATGGATTCTTTGTTCATGTCAATAAGAGCAGAATCAGAAAATGAGATGAATGTGCAGGTTGATAATAAAAATACTGACATTTCAAGGTTACGTGATAAACTCTAATACTATGAGTTGGTCAATCATGAAATGTCTCAATGGAATAAAAAAGCCATAGAACTTGCACGTAGAAGCCAACGAAGATTGAAGAAAAGATAATGGTGGCTCTAGAGTTCTTTTGCCATATCAATTGCCATTTATGCAACAATTGTGTCATTATGACATATATTTATCTTCCGAGTTAAAATGAAAGATTGCAAGCCCTAGTAGTGTAGAAGATCTAGCTTTTCTAGAATGGCACTTGATAGTGTATACTTATTATCTTTTTTTATGTAGGAAAGGAATTGGCCCATTGGGTTAGTTTTGTTTTTGATACCTTGCTTACCAATGCTCCATGGCATGGCGACAATGAAACAAAAAAAATTAAGAAAGACCAATGAGTTACCTTGTTCCTGAGTTTGATTATCAGTGCATTCCCTTAAAAATAACCACCAAGTTTGTCTCTTGAGGTGTTTACAATGGTGAAGCGCTTTTCTCAAAGCCATATTTGCCACATCTAGTTTGTTGCTCACTTGAGCTAGCTAAAAGTTTGGAGTTATAAGGTAATAAATGTTTGGAAAACAATACAAACACCTTTTTATAAAAGGGGGATTTGGAATGCTTGTATCACATCCCATGCAACATATATTAGAGCCAATTTATAAGAGTGGATGAAAAGAATTAGATTCTCTTTGTGAAATAAGGGTGTAGCAGGACATTTGTTTATAGGCTCATTGTTCATGGACATTTTGTATGCACATTTATTGATCACGTTGTAAGGATGCATTATTGGTGGAAACAGTCATGTTCCTTTTCCCAAATTAAAATATATTAATATTATCGAAAAAAATGTTTTCAGACACTAGCTAAAATAAATAAATATATATAGATAAAATTTAAATAAAAGAATTTTGACATATTGGGGGGGACGGGTGTGTGGGGGGGTGGGGGTGGAATACGACCCAGGGGTCCAAATTGGAATAGGTATTTAAAGAGGGCACCTGGCAATTTTTTGATCATCCAATTTTCATATTTTTTGACATTCAGCATTTAAGTTCCAGTTGAGTTGCATCTAGGGAGGAAACCTCCTTGACTACAAATCTCAGAGGTTAGGAACTTAGGACGAAACCGTTACCTCTTGCATTGGAAATTCTCTATCAGGGGTTGCATGGTGAACTAAATCAGAATTTGTTATGATATTTCCAGGTTTAGGCAAATTGAAATATGAAGCAATTCATAAGCCGCCATTCTAAAGCACAGGAGGTGATCAGCATCATTATTTCACCCAAGCACCATATGAGGAGGGATCACCATCATTATCCAAGGAAATCTAGGAGTGGCACTGTCATTTTTGGAGAGCTGAACACCAACATTTTTTAGGGTTTGTGACTAGGTTCTGGTGCCATATTTTGCAGCAGTGAGAGATCCATTCCTAAGGCAGATCTACATCATTCTGGGTTGCAGATTGCAGAGACAACTCTACAGGGAGGGTGCTAGCAACAAAAAGCATCCAGAAATTATTTTGCATAGGTTTTTAGAACGGCAAGCTATTATTCCACCCAGTGGAATTAGCACTTAGGCCTGCCATAGATTCACTGGTTGCTGATATATAATCAACCCAACATTAAGGTGACTGGTCAAGGGCTGTATTGTTGCAGATCACACCTTTTGTAGACACCATTCTTGCTGACCATTCTAATTGTGTCCGGTTTCTGCTTGGTGACTGTATTTGGGAGGTGCTGCACTGGTTTTGGAAGGGGTCTGACACCTATTGCAGATCATACTAGGGTACAGAGACAGATCGAGTAGTGCCGCATTCTATCTACATATATCAGCCAACCCCTCTCCCATTTTGCATGCTTTCAATCTAGGGTTGGTTGTCCATCCTATTTGCATCACTGGAGTCAACTCGCATCAATGCAATACTGATAAATGAACTCCAGATTGACATATTAGTACTGAATCTAGCACCATCAGGAAAACAAATCAGGTTGGGGATTCATTTAATGCTGTATGCTTCTATTACTCATTGTTACCGGCAGAATACATACTGTTCCTACTCCAAACATGGTGAATTCAATGCTCCATAGTGGCTGTTCAATGCTGCAAATGTTTTCAGTAGTTTACTGTCTATAACCTGTTGCAATTACTTTCCAATTTGCTGTTCCTGTTTGTTTCCTTTGATTCCAGAGGTACAGAAAGTCAGATATATATATATATATATATATAGAGAGAGAGAGAGAGAGAGAGAGAGAGATCACAGAATCCGACATCCAAAGATTTTTTTTTCATTGAAGGGTGGGTTAACATTAAAAGCTCCTATGTCAGTACTTAAGCTATGTTAGAAATTTATTAGTGCATTACATAGTGTTTTGATGAAAAAGGGATCCTAGGTCTAATGCATAGAATGCTAACATCAATTATTTTTCAAGAGAACATTAGGATGCAAATCAAAAAGATGACTAGATTGATTTTCAACCATGAGGGCGAGTCAGTTAGACCTTGATCTGATCCTTTAGAGCCTTGGAAATTGATTGGAATTGAATTGTTTTAATTAACATAATTAAATTGTGCCCTAATATGAAAATGCACGATTTCATAATAGAGAAACCGTAATAGAAATTTCCTACACCGGATTTGAGAAAGGCAGAACTCTATTGAAATATACCCCCTTGATTTTTTTTTTACTTTTTTGCAACAACACTTCAACAATGGCACTTGTCAGCGTTAGCCAAAATCAAACCAGCTAATGAAAGTAACCCTACGCCAAGAATGTACACTAGGATCCCAATGTTGGGCAAGGTGTGAGCATATGACGTCAAGGGTCATTAGTATCCAAAACTAAAAGAAGTACAATGTTGGAAAGTAAAGTTTATGCAAGTCAACCACTTATTTAGCGGGAGCAGATTGACGGCTCAGCCGATCAACATTATGATGATTACAAAGTGCAAGGAAAGTAAAGATTGGGTGGCTTGCTGACCCCTTCCGCTTGTTCAACGGGCAATACAGTAAAGAAATGCGGAAAGTAAAGACTGCAAGGCCTGTCTCTTCCACAATCATGGGAATTACAATAGAAATTGCAGAAATATAAATGAGCTGATCAGTACTACTGATTCAGTGTTACAATATGAGTGCAATCTACAAGAAACCAATAGATAAAGCTGTCCAAGAAGCTGCAAATGATATTATTTGTCCTCCAAACTTAAAGGACTCTCCAGATATGAAAACCCAACCCAAAACTCCAACTTCAGACAATCTGATATACTAAACCAGCAAACTGAAAATGCAAACCAGAAACTAGTAAACACCCCAAAATGCTCCTAACTCACTCAATATCCCCCCAAATGACATGAAACAAAATGCAAAGGACTCCAGGAGAGATGGCGACCAAGTTGTGACTCTAAAATTGCATCAACATGAGATATTACATGAAGCACGAATCCCAATGCCCTTCCTAGCATGGTACGGCCTCCCTAGAGGGTCAACCTTCAAGGAAAAATCAGAAACTTCATTAAAAATTACCAAACTTTGCTCAAAGGGGCGCCTAGGGCCTAGAAAGTGAAAGGGCCAATACCCAGAACCAAACAAAAATCGCCTAAAGAGATATGATTGAAAACCTCCTACAGCCACACCAAAACCAGCAACTTGAAACACACCAAAAACTCAGAAAACATCAATACAAAACTTCTCCATATTGCTCTATTTGTTCTTCAGTGTAAAGAACAATCTTTCAATCTCAGGTAGATGCTATCTTTCAAGCAAGAAACCAAGAGTAGCTAGGAGGTATGCATTCCTTGAAGCAGTTCCAACACCATTTCGGCAGCACTTCGTTGTATTTTCTTCATGGATAAGAAACAAAGAACCCAACACTCTTATTTATAGCCTTTTGTCTCCAAATTCATATTTCAAACTCCCTCCAAGTTGGATGCCTAAACCAAATTCAAATTCACTTTGCAATATTCTCCAAATTACATTTCATTTCACCTCTTTCCCAAGTCATCCATCACATGAAGACAAATAAACTTTATTAAAATTCCAAATAATCTTCAAAGTTAGGCATCCAAAGTATAAAGTGAAATATATTGATAAAAATCACTTATTTCTCCTTAAGGCGTCCACCAAGCCTTAATATTATTTCACTTTATAAAATATTTTACCTCAACAAAGGAGATGCCCATCTCAAGCTGAAGACTTGCCAAAAATAGCTTAGAAGTGCCGAGGACCAAAACTGCTCAAACTGACTTGTCTGAATTAGCCTCTGAACTGGCTCGCTGAAAACGTGCTAAAAATAGCATACTGCTAAAAATAGTAAGTGTGTCCAAATGCATTTAACCATATTTTGAGCATTGTTTATGAAAGCTTTTGGATTCAACTATGTATGTTTTTGTGTTGACGTTTCGGATCACACTTAGTGATCCATCATCAGGAAGAGGAATAATAGAAAGAAAGGAGTGCAAATAGAGCCTAATAAAGGGTGGGGTGGAAAGGTGAGAGAGGAAAAAGGAGGAATAAAGAGAAAATGACAATAAGCAATTTATTTTTGAAATAAGCAAACAATAGGAAATTAACTATTAGAAAAATAAAGACCATTAAGAGGAAAAATGTAAGGAAAAACAAGGAAATAGAAAGAAAAGAAAGGAAAAAGAAATTAGAAACCAAACAAAAGCAATTAAATTGAAAATATACATTAAATAGAGCAAGAACATCAAAAGGAAGGGCCAAGAAAAGGAGCTTAAATAGAAAAATTAGGAACAAATAAACAAGACATAAAAAGAACATAAACAATGAATGAATAAAATAGAAAATAAGAACACAAGAAGAACAAAGGAAA